>MJUU01063018.1:13394-37192 GCA_002080025.1 Modiolus philippinarum
CTTACTATGTCAAATTCTATGCTCAAATGGGTGTAATAACAAAATTACCGAACAGACTTGTCGAGAGCCGAAGTCGACAAGAAAAAAAAAGGACAAATCAGGTTGAAACCACCGACAAAATTTTCAACTGCAATGGTCCTGACTTGGTTCCGGCATTTCAAAAGAAATGGTGGGTTAAATCAATTTATGTCATGCCAAAATGCCAAATGTATTAGTTGTGTTGAATTATTTTAACTAGCAAAAATAAATTGTAAGACTTGGTGTAAGAAGTATGATCAATATGTATCTAAATTTATCAAAAAGACTAGCAAATGAATAACAAAAGAACGAAACACACGGGAATAACATAAATCAATAACAACGCATATGCAAAATAGTCAAGGTACAAAATGTACGAATATTGTGAACGTAACACTTAAGTGCTCAGATTTGCACAGTATTGTAGAACAAAATTGAAATCAGGTACTTCTTAACCATAGCCATATCTTATTTTGTAAACTGCACACTGTTGTCGTATAAAATTTTAAAGTATATAAAAACTGCGAGTTCCGGTTCCAGTTTTTGTCATATACTTGAAGATTTCATACGGGGTTTTTGCGATTTTAAAGTCTTTGAAATTTATGGAAATGTTTGAAATATGAAAAAGAAAGGAAATGGGGTAAATGTCAAGGAGACAACATCCCATATCCAGGTTAAAACGACCAAAAACAAAACATCTAGGAGTCACCATATGGTCTTCAACACAGTGAGGAACCTCACACCATATAGTAAGCCCTAAATGGCCCCGAAAAGGTAAAAAAGTGAATAAATCAATGGAAACAAACCACATCCAATAACCCAAATATCAAGAAACTAAAATTTTATAAGAAGACAAGGACAAGCCAATGACCAACATATTCCTGACTTGGAACAGGCGCAAAAATTGCGGTGGGGTTAAACTCGTTTTCTTGGATCCAAACCCTCCCCCTATGTGTGGTGAATGGCTAAAAATAAATACACAAAAAAACTCACAGTAAAAATCAAACTAGAAAAAAGTCCAACTTATCAAGACGAGTACCCTTACAATGAAGTATATAAAACAGTAAGACAATAGATACAGGTACTGTCCGGACAAATGCTCGCAGTTACTGACAGCTAGCTAAGGACATAATTTCCGTTGTCTGTGATATCAAATTTGCTTTTTATATGAGAATTAAGGTTAGTAGGGTTGTAGGGATAAAAAAAAAATCAATAGTGGAACTGTAATATAAAATACCAAGAAAGTATTATGGATGTTTTTGATTTGAGAAATAAGGGCATAATGTGGAAATTTACCTAAATGGTCATAATTGTTCAACTATTTCCACAGCCATAAAATTTGCAAGTTAGAATATACAAAAAGAGTGAAACAAATAATTTCAAGCCGTAGAGACAAGAATCGTACCGGAGTTTGTTACCATCGATGTTTTTGCAGTAAAGATTGACTTTGAATATGGAAACACAGTATTATTTTTTTTAAAACAGTTTGATCTGTATGAATTTTTACAACTGATAGGCAGTGTCACAGTTCAACATTTACTTGTGGGGAGGGGATGAGGTCAGGGTAAATACATCCTTTAACTAAAAAAAAAATAAACAATTAAACAAACTTTTATCAGGTCTCTATGGGGGGAAAAATATTATTAGGTCTTCAATTTAATATCACAAATCATTATTGAAGAAATGCTAGTTTGATATCTATATGTTCTCATTTGCTTGAATTTTTTAAAAATTAATCTTGCAGTATTGTTGATGTTATTTTTTTGAGAAAGAGCTATAAGGACACTTTTGGAGTGTTAAAAATTCTGTAGAAGCTTTGGAAAGACTTCGATCTGTTAATGAAGCATACACCTCCGTCGATAGCTATGATTTTTCTAACCATTATACTACATTACCGCATACACTCATCAAAGAGAAATTATCGTATTTGATCAAATGGTCCTTCAAAAAATCAGAATGTACGTACATTTGTTGCAATACATTTAAATCATTTTTCAGTGACGACAACATGACAAATATACAAACTGGACTTGTCAGGATTTGATAAAAGCGTTAAATTTTCTTCTTAATAATATTTTTGTTCGTTTCGGTGATACAGTCTATCGGCAAAAAATAGGTATTCCTATGGGTACCAACTGTGCACCTCTCAAAGCAGATTTATTTCTTTATTGCTACGAGTCACAATTCATGGCAAAAATTTAAAAAGACCCTTCTAAACAGGATTTAGTGGATAGATTTAACAATACATATAGATATTTGGACGATATTTTGGCTTTAAACAATCCTGAATTTTCTAAATTTACAGATGAAATTTATCATGCAGAACTTACGTTAAATAAATCCAATAGCAGCAGTGATTATACTCCTTTTCTTGATCTTGATATATCAATAAATCAGGGAAAGTTAAACACTAAGGTTTATGATAAAAGGGATGATTTCTCATTAATTCAAAAATTGTCCTTCCAAACTTATTAACCCGTTGAACAAACTAATTCAATAAGGATATCAATACAGCATTGTTGTTAAGTCTTTACTTTTGTTTTTTGTTGGCAAAACATTGATCATCTCCTAAATGCTTTACACCATAACTAAATTTAAACAATTTCTCATATTGGCAGTATTTGGCATTGCACAATATCATGTTCTTCTTTCATAATTGATGATGTTGTTATACCAAATCTATTTAGAAGTATTTCAATTGAAGTTTCATATGTAAGAAGGCTTGATATCTAAGTCAAGGGAAATCATTTCCTTAGCTAGCTGTCAGTAACTGCGAGCCATTGTCTGGACAGTACCTGTGAGTATTGTTTTCATGTTTTATGTAATTCATTGTAAGGGTACTCGTCTTGATAAGATGGACTTTTTTCTAGTTTGATTTTTACTGTGAGTCTTTTTGTGTATTTATTTTTTAGCCATTCATCACACATAGGGGGAGGGTTTGGATCCAAGAAAACGAGTTTAACCCCACCGCAATTTTTGCGCCTATCCCAAGTCACCAATATGTTGGTGACTGGCTTGTCCGTGTCTTCTTATGGAATGATATTTGGGTTATTGGATGTGGTTTGTTTCCATTGATTTATTCATTTTTTTTACCTTTTTGGGGCCATTTAGGGCTTGCTATGTGGTGTGAGGTTCCTCACTGTGTTGAAGACCGTACGGGGACTCCTAGATGCTTTGTTTTGGGTCGTTTTAAACTGGATATGGGATGTTTTCTCCTTGACATTTACCCCATTTCCTTTCTTTTTCATATTATGTGAAAATTAAACTATGGAGAACCACAATTACTTATTTCAACATTTACCAGACTCATGATATTTGCAAGCAGGTGATCAGAACGACTCAGTCTGACCAAAGAAAGTCATATATTGCCATATATTATTCGTCGCAACTATTTCCGCAACTTTGCAATGATTAGGTCAGAATGACATTTTATTTTTACCAAACCAAGCTACAGTTAACCAAAAATTATTTGATAATAAGTAGCACAGCAAAGGGATATTTCTCCACATCATAATGACCCAAACTGGACTATAGATAACCATAAATCATTATTCAACTATTTTCACAGCCATAAATTTGCAAGATCGACATTTTAAGACCAAATCAACCAATGAATAACCATTTATTTGTCGTTACTATTCATCGCAACTTTTATCGCAGATTTGAAAGCATGGGATTAGAACGATATTTTATTACCAAACCAGCCACAAAATGGTTTATATGATCATAATTCTTCATTGCAATTGTAACCACAGCATTGAGATTTGCAAGCATTGGATCAGAATGACCTTTTATTAACCAACAAATCCACAAATAACCATATAGAGTCAGAATTATCTAATTCAAATATTATCACAGTTATGAAGTTTGCAAGTATCAGACCAAAATGATATTTAATTACCAAACCATATATATATATATTGTAAATTCATCAAAATGGGGCCTTATATGCAACAGTGAAATTCAAATGAAGTGTTGCGTGTCACTCAAATTGTAGTGGTCAAATTCCTCAGTGGAAAGATGGTCTCGATAATAGCACATCCTAAGACTTTAACTCAGTTGGTCTTTGACTTCAGACGTATATATATATATATATATATATATATATATATATAGAGAAAGTTTTATCTAAGCCAGAACACATTGTATTCCGGCCTTTTTGAATTGCTAAATATAAACATAACTTGATACAGAAAACAGCTTTTGGCCCAACGTCAATCTTCTAAATGCTTCACTATCCATTGCAACTACTTTTTCACTACTTTCGATAAATGAAGCAGAGATTGCCTTAATCTAGGTAATACACTCATCTGTAATTAAATACAATCACTAATCAAAATATTATGAAATTTTTAATGCCAAAAAAAATCTTCCTTGACATACCAACTTCAAAGAAATATGAAAAAAGGAAAAAGGGTAAATATCAAGGAGACAACATATGATCTCCCGGTTAAAACGACCAAAAACAAGGCCTATTTTAGTTTCTTTCAGATAGTGATAGATGGTTTGCAGATACAAATAACACATTCATAATGACATTTCCCATAAAGTTACTACATGCATTGAAGATCTCGATACATTTTTAGCTCAAAATCTACACTTAACAGACGCATCAGAAAAACAGTTGTCGCTTCGAGATCTACATCCTCGACGTTTGAAATCCCAAGGTTTAATTGGCTCTACGATTTGCAACGGGCAATTTTGTTAGAACGAGATCAAAAAAGAAGACAGAGATTAGGTACTGCAACAAACAATAAGTTCCTAATTTTGTTTTGTGAGACGTTATAATGACTAGCTTTTATTAGATTTGGATGTGTCCCGAACCTACTCCTAAATGAAAATTAAAGCTAAAACAGAAGCATTAGAATTCTTGTACGACTTCTTCGAAAAGTTATATTGAAATTCCAGCATCATGTTTGTTTTAACGGTAGAGATCACATTTAAGAAATTACTTCATCTAGAAATTATGTCCATATGACTGTGTCATGCAACCTTCCTGTAAAATTTCGCCCAATTCTGAGCCATTTTTAACAACCCGGCCTTTTTCAGCTTCTTCTATTCGTAACAGCTCACAAAGACACACCCGTTGGTAACCATTTAAAGTTTCGGAAACATCACATTGAAGACATGAGCATAACACACCTTACTCGGGTTGACAGTTCACCACCACAACACCGAAAATAGTTAGAAAAACAAATTATATTCACTCCGGGAACCCAAAACCCCAAAGTTATCAATAGTGTTTGATGTACAGTCCTTGGACTTGTATTTTTTTATTATTATTGCTAATTCTTAATTATATTAATTAGCTTTTGTACCCAAAATCCCATAAAGTTTTATCCAAATTTGAACACTGGTGTCAAAATGGTTGGCCAAAACAATATTTGATAATAAGAAGCACAGCAAAAGGATATTTCTCCACAAATTGAGTCTTAGACTTTTTCAGAATACTAACAAACACGATAAAACAATTAATCTCCACAGACTTCGTTTCGGAGACTTAATACTAATGTGAAAAACCAGGAAAAAGGATGTCATCCCGACTTCGTCTTGGACCGCATATATAAGATTTCATGTAATCAGAATTAAGTTCGGTGGATATCTTACACGAATGTTAGAAATTTGTCCCTTGGAAAAGTTGCAGACTTCCTTACACAAGAGAAAACATATTCGTTTAATTTTGATAATTTGTAAGTACATATTTTTATGTAGAAATGAATAAAAATCATACCTATACTGTGTGAACAACTTCTCCTCCATTATTGAACATTGCAGTACAACGTCAGGTGTTTTATGACGTAAACAGGTAAAGTTAAAATTGTTGCATCGCACTCGGAGATGAGGTCGTGTAAATCGATCTTCCATGGGTTATCTTCCCCTAAAATTTGTTTCTCTGTACTTATTTTATTAATTTTGTAATTGAAATTTAATTTGAAATTTTAATTTGTGTATTGTACATGTCTGTTAGATTAAGGATTACTACTTGAAATGAAGCTTTATTTGAACAACAATTATCAAAATGGTCGTATATCACATTTATTGATTTGAATTTCTGTATGCTAAAGCAAATTCAGACAATTGTATCTTAAATTCATTTGTTTTATCTTTACAAAGATCGATATGGTAATGAGATTGTTAACATTGAACATCGATATTCCTTTTTGAACTTTAAGTTTGTTTTCAGCATGTGTGTATATATGAAAATTGCTGCTGTAAAGGTCAAACATCAAACAATTTAGGATGGCTTGCCTGAACAAAATTTACAATATTAACAAGATTTAAATTCAATATTTTCTTAAACATCAAATGTTAGTATTAGTGACAAAATAGTCATAATAATACAATTACAGCCCTTTTTGTATTTCAGTGCAGTCCTGTTGTTTTCCTCGAGACTGTGGCGACCTTCCTGTTGAAAGCATTAGTGGAATTTATAGAATATACCCGTCAACAGTGGCAGTGGATGCTTATTGTGATATGTCATCAGATGGAGGAGGTTGGACGGTAAGGTATTGATATTTTGTAGCAATACGAGTTATTCGATACTAGTTTTCATTAAAAAAAACAAAACAAATGACATACTATATCAATTCTCAAAATGCATTGGTTTTATGGCCTGCATTGTAACATATATATGTTCTGTGAAACAACCTGGCCTTGTTTATATTCATCCTTAAGGGGTTTGATAAAGGGCGTTTACCGGGTAAGCATCTTGGATAGCATACACCGCCCCTCTTGTAAGAAATTTATTCTCAAAAGAAAAGTAGTATGAGTTCATTCAAATAGATAAGATATGATTACATAATATCAGTCCTAAGGTATGGTATTATAGCTCTGTTTAATACGGAACTTTCGAGATAGGACCTCTCGTGTAATTGAAGGCGGAAACGATCGCCTTGAATACCATTCAGAAAAAATACTGGATTTCGAAACCTGTTGAAAAAAATATATCTAAAAAACAAACAATTTATGAAATTGACGTCCATTTATAATTTGCCTTATATGACAATTCTTCAACTAAATTTTAATTGACGAAAAATAATTAATCTGAAGCGATACAAATCGATTAAACATAATCACCTTTAGCTTAAAGGTGTTCATGCATTAGTGACTCCCTCTCAATGTATTGATGTATTGATTTGTTCGTGTAAAATAGAATTTCTTCAGGAGTGAACACGATTCAAAAGTCCCATTATATACGAGTCAGGAATCTGGTATCAAATATTAATGGTTACTCTTTATATCAAAGAATGATTAATAACGTTAACTTCAATATCAGTACTTGATAATGAACAGGACCGAATTTGATCGACAATTAAATTGGTTACCTACGACATAAAATAAAAAAGAACGTGTTATTCATAAAATGTGATACCCCTATGACGTGTCGGTCGTGGTTGTCCAGGATGCGTAAATATCCAAGTTGCATTTATGATGATCTGATACTGTGTTGAGAAGCAATGCAACATAATTTCATTGTTGGTTATACATTGCATAATGACTATTAGCAAAGCTTAAAAAACAACGGCAGTAGAATACCGAAGGAACAAAGCACAATATTACACAAATCAAAGTCCAGAGACAAGGCAAAAGCAAGAACACCAAAAGACGGAAGACCAAAGACACCACATGCCCACAAAACACACGGACATTACATTTACAACACAAAAAACTAAAGCACTAACAGTGTGAACTCTCAATAAACAAGAGTGACACATCAGGTGCTCCGGAAGAGTAAGCATGTCCTGCTCTGTGCACAGCACGCGTCAATCTGTAAGTGGGCCAATCCAGGGTAAAGTCAAAACCAGTAATGTCAAATCCGGGAAGACGCGAATCTATCTGAAAATGTCAGTTTTTATTTGTGACACTGACATTTCATATCTATCTATAATGTCGTGGTGACGGCCTTAGAATATCTGAAGGGACAAAAGTAACAAAGGCTGAACATATCCCTGACTCAACAGTTTTTGTGACAGTGCTTTTGCTCTTTCCACAAAGTCTCAGTATGAACTGCACGCTCTACAATAACGAATTAATTGTGAAATATATACTCCAAATGCTGGGGATGCAGGTGTATTGCTGCAGAGAAAGGGAAGTTCACAATTGGAAAGTCAAAATCATCACATTTGTCCATGTTCGTCAATGTATAACAAAAGGTCAAGGTATGAAGCAGAATCGGATGTATCGGTTGTCTCTTTAATTTCAAGTTCACTGGGGTAGATGCGATGTAAATATTCTTTAAATCTTGGGTTATTAAGAGAAAGTACATCGTCTATATATCTGAAGCTGTAATTAAAAGTCCGGGTTAGTTGTTTTTGTTTCTGTTGTATCAGCCCTTGTAAAAACTTTGTTTCATACGAAAAAAGGAAAAGGTCAGCTAAAAGTGGCGCACAATTTGTTCCCATAGGAATCCCTATTGTCTGTTGAAAAACACGGCCTCCACATTCAACAAAAATGTTGTCGATCAAAAAGTCAAGCATCTTAATCTTAAATCACTATAAATATGTCCTGTAGCTGTAAAAATCTCTCTACCCATTGTCTTGACCAACAACAATTTGACTATTTATCTATATAATTCATCACAAGGTATTAACAAAAATAATAGTAGATCAAAGTTATACAGGTGTTCCAAAGAAGAGAAGACGGCTCAGTTGATTTCTATCGGAGCTGGAAACAGTACAAAAAGGGATTTGGAGAGGTGGATAAAGAACATTGGTTAGGTATGTCGTTTGGTGTGGTCTCGGACGGTCTAACTTATATTTAGATATGTTAAAACAAAAGCTTCATTGTCATTGGCTTATATTACCACTACATGTATTTTGTGTCGTTTGCTGTCATTTTAAGGGCAATATATATTAGATAAGAGACTGTAAGTACGTGGAAATGTTAAGCCTGTGTTACTTTTGTCTCTTCAGACAATCAGTTGCCGTAGCACAACATCATAAATAGATATAAGTGTCGGCTTTAAAATACGTACAGACGTTTTCAGCTTGATTAAATGTCTTTACGCACGGACATTACTATTTTGACCCCCACTAAAATTAACTCACCGACAGTTTACAGAGCAGGACACAGTTGTGAGTCAATTGAAGCAATATACATTTTTCGTAAAAGTGCTTTTTTTATTGTACAAATTTCCTCAACGAGTGTTTTTCTTAGTAATGTAATAAGGTTATTCCTGCAACATGGCATTTTCTACTTTGTATTGGACCACCTTTCAAGAATTCATGATTTTAACACAACTAAGAAACGTTTTCGCAAAATTATGACTTTTAAGTGTCGCAAATATGGTAAAAATTAATTGCTCGCAAACAGAACCTACTTTAAAGCAAAATTATAATCTTGCGGTTTCATTGTTAGTTTTATCACTCTTTTTATCAAGCAATATGAAGTATGTTTCCTCATGGTAATCTGTTTCTCTACCGTAAATGATCGCTGTTTTTTATCATCTTCCTTGGTCGGAAGATTTTGTATCTCAATAGAAAAAAAGAAGGGAAACGGGGAATGTGTCAAAGAGACAACGACTCAATGCATTGATGTTCAAAGTCATGCTTCAACGGTTGCATTTTATTATTTTATCAATATCAACTAAATTTGTCAAAAAGCCCGATAGCATCACGTCGTGCAGAAAATTTAATAGTCCTAAGCAAAATGTAGTATCTGAGTTTAAAGTAACCATAACGCAATGCATCTCTTGGAAAAGTGGTAAAGGATTGTGATCAGGAAATAATTTTCTTTCCCAAAAGGTCTTTAAATTAAAAAAAAATAAATACTGCCGATTTTATCACATTTCCCTGTCGACTACGTTTACTTATTTGCATATATTTAATATTATATATCATTCATTATATGATTTTATCATTTACATTTTAGGTAACGAAAACATACACAGTCGAGGCAAATATGATTTTTCCTAATATTATGCATTGTCATAGCCTTAGTTATATTTATAACCTTATGGAAACTCGTAATTCAAAGGCAAGATTAGTTAATTCCATGATCTTATGGATTATGGAAAATCATAATGTTAACAAATGATTAATTTTTTTCAATCATAAAAAATAGGTTTTTATCAAATTAATTAGTATTAAAAGTAATTTTTCGGTTCCATTTTGTTATTTTCGGATGCAGTACGTTTATAGTTATTCGAAACAGGCGTCGTTTTATTTGCGACACGACGATTTGACCTTGCGACACGACGATTTGTATAGCTTTTTCATATTATTGCGATGGGAGATAACTGTGTGTTAACTAAAATAAGAATTTTGGTTATCTCTCTTTGATAACAACAGATTCAATTTACTTTCGTAGCTACAATCACAGTCCTGATTATTTTGGCATTTGTGGCTGGACTTTTTTCCCGAGTGACAAAATGGTAAAAGAAAAACTAGCTTTCAAATTATAATTATTTTCTTTGAATATAAATAATTTAATTAATATACTTAAATTTAGTAATTTATCACCTTATCAAGTTGATTTAAATATCATTATAATACTAACGAAATAAAATGTAAATCAAAATTTACAATATTGTTTTATTATTTTTTTTTTAGAGAATCATAATTAAATGTTTTTAATTTCATAATCGTGGAGTTAACTGTAATTATTTTGAGCTTGGTAAACATGTCATTTTCATTACTAATAATTAAAGTAACGATAAATGTTTATCTAGCTGAACATATGTAAACAAGTAAATGACGCCTGAAATTTATTCGTAGTAAAATATGAATAAAATGCACAGCACAAATTTCTGTAAACTTGTATTTTGTGTCATAAAAATATATTTATGCTAGTTGATGTTGATTTATTTCAAACTTTATTGAAAACTATATAACCAATGAAGGTTGCAACAAATAAAACAATAAACATAGAGTACATAATTTATATCATATACAACACACATTAATAGCAAAATAATTATCTAGGCTATACAAATATCCCTCGGAGATTTTTTTCATATTGCTATTTCATACAAATTCAAATGTATCATATACTACAACATGACCAAAAGAAAATGAAAAGAATAAAAAAGGAAAAAGTAAAAAAAAGAGATTGCAAATTTTACAAACTTAAGAGGCATTTCAATGCGATATTAGTTTCCTAATCTCGATCACAATATTGGTTTAACTGTCATGCAGATACGAACTCGGGGGGGGGGGGATAAACACATTTTTTTCTATTAAATCAAAAAGATAAATAAATATCATATTTACAAAATGGTAATTTCACAGATTAAAAAAAAGTTAATGTGTCACACAGATTGGCTTATCTAGTATACATGTACTGGGATCGCCAAGTTCAGGATATCCAACAACGTTTTCATTTTTCAGCAAAATTTGATAACTGTGATAAGTATCTCTTATTGAAGTAGTGTAGATAACGAAGTGCAGATAACAATATGACGATTTATAAATTTCGTGCAGATTTTATACGCAACTTAACACAAAATTGCAAAAATCGATTGGAACTCCCCTTTCCTGGAACCCATCGGAAACCCCCTTTTCCGAAGGCTGGATCCGCGGATAAACCGATATTTGTTATAGTATATATTTGTGCTATTATTTTCGTAGATGAGAAAGGACAGATTTTTTTCATTTAATTGCATTTTTTTTGTGTGTTCCCATATCGGCCATCGTACAATACGGCCCCGAACCGTAAGTTTCAATGCAATTCATTACTAATCGGCGAACAATACCACGTAATAAAATGAAGAGTGTTGTGAGGCAGTTCGTGTAAGCATAAATAAACAAACAAGTTCAAAGTCTTGTCGAACTGCGATAAAGGGTTAGACACTAAATATATACACATCTCAAAACGTAAAGAAAATGTGCTTAAAACAAGAAGACAGGGGTGGGGATGTGCAAGACGTACATGTCTTACTTAGGCCATGGTTACAAGATCGTTATTAACATAAAATATACTGTCAATGCGCACAGTCATCCGTTATCCGACAAAAACAATAGCGTCCTAAGATAGTGGACAGATACAACATGAAGACAAAAAAGGGCCGTGAGGGCGCTCATCAAGTCAATTGTAAGAAAACATTGCATTATAGAATATTGAGATGTGGGAAATATAAACAGGTGGTAAGAATAATATTTCGAAAAACATAAAAGAAACGAGAATTTGAAAGTATGATACTGTAGAGAAATTATCTCAAGAACAACTACACCATAATTTAAACGAATAGTCTGCATGCATCTCTTTTTTGGAACAAGGAAAAAAATGCAAAAGAACAGGTTCAATTCAAACATATACAAATAAAAATTGAAAGCATTTAAATAAAATTGGTGTGAAATTATGAAATCAACATAAAACTTAACATCTGGACAATATTGTCTCACTTAGAGTACAGAACGATACCAGTAAGATAAATCACTAATCGTAACTCATGTTTATTAATAGTGGGACAAGTCGTCCTATTAATAAAGATAGGTGCGATTACTTTTATTACCGAAATGGCCATACAGCCCATTAAAATATATTGCAGTTGGAGTAAACATATGTGTTATGGTCTCATGTTCATTTACTCCATATCCTTTCATAAAATATTACATATATTCTACACTCCATTCGATGACTCCATAGATTCTAAACTCCACTCCAAGACTCCACTCCATAAAATACATGGTGCCATGCATCTCTCGCGCGGGGAACCTCTTTGTCTTTATTTTTCAGAATGATCAATACACAAATGTATTTAGAAATATTTATTAAATATTTTTTTCCTTTTTTTCTTTTCTGTATTTGAATTTAGAATATTCTTATTTACGTTATGAATATCTGAAAAGGTACGTACTGAAATCTCCTAAAAATGATAGATCATAAAAGAACAATTTTAAACTTGATTCACAAATGTGGGAATTTTACTCATGTATCTGGGATTTTTTTATACAATGGTCACAACCTGCAAGATCAACTTTAAAATTTGCTCTAATTAATTAATTTCTAACATAAAAAATAGCCTTGTAAATAAACTTATGCAAATTCACAATAATGAGGGTTACTATGTAGCACTTATTAAGAGTAATTCTGAAATTAAAATAGCCTTTCAAATAAACTTATGAAAAATCATAATCTACAAATAAAAGTAAATGAAAATACTATGTAGTAAAATTCTGCGATTAGCCTTGTACATAAAATTATGAAAATTCATAATGTGAAAAATAAGGCTAACATACATTAGCCTTTTGCATAAAATTATGAAAATTTGTAATGTAAAAAGTGAAATGGAGTAAAATCCTAATGCTTGAAGTGAAAATTGAAAAATATAAGTTAAATTTTGAATTTAGTACTAATGTCCAGCAAATAAATTTGCCTTCAACGTAAAATTAGTTAATATATAGATGAAGGAAATTCCATAATGTCTCAGATTATCGAAATTAATGTAAAGCTTAAACATTAATCGAATATTATTATAAATAAGTATTTATCACAATGTCAGAATGTTAGAAAAAATGGAAGTAAATTAATTATTTAGGATCATTAAATATCTTAATGTCCAGCAGTGGAGTTCTATGTATGTAAACGACAAATTTTAGCAAACGAATTAGCCGTTTACACAAACTTAGGAAAACTGCAAAGTAAGTCTTATAATTATATAAAAAAAAATGGTTACCTTAATGTCTGACAAAGCAATTAGCATTGTACGTTATTTTATAACAAGAGGCTCTCAAGAGCCTGTATCGCTTACCTGGGCCATGGCTGACACAATAAGTAAAAATAATCACAACGTTTTTGGGTGTCATTTTCACATTTGTTTATTGCCTGTTTTGAAGTTTTGACTTATTTTGAAGTTTGCTGATGTTATATGATCCAAAATTAAACTATATTCCCCATTGGCAGCTATTTTTGATGGCGCGTAGACCGACTGTCACCTTTCTTGAAGAAGACCATGTATTGATCATTGTACCTCACTTTGGTTCCAATTGGCATAATATTTTCAGAGGAGATCTTTGAATAATTCCCCATTGGGTCCAAGGTTAAACAATGTTCCCCGCTGACTGCCGTCTTGGATGCTATGCGGACATGTCAGACACATTTTATGAAGGGGACCAAGTAAGGACCATTGTGACTAAGTATGAATCCAATTGGCCATGTACTTTCAGAGGAGAAGATCTTTGAATATGTTTCCCTATAGGGTCAATTGGCCATGTACTTTCAGAGGAGAAGATCTTTGAATATGTTTCCCTATAGGGTCCAATGTTAAAAAAAATTCCCTCCTGGCGGCCATCTTGGATATGATGTGAACTTGCTGAACACATATTTTTAAAAGGGGCTACCTAAGGACCATTGTGACTAAGTTTTGTTCCAATTGGCCCAGTATTTTCAGAGGAGAAGATTTTTGCAATATTGTCCAATTTTCGACAAGGTTACCCGCTGGCGGCCATCTTGGATGACGTGCAGACTTGTCGGACAAAATTTTTAAAGGGGACCACCCAAGGACTATTGTGACCACGTTTGGTTCCTGTTGGCGCAGAGAAGACCTTTGAATGCTTTCACAAAAGGTCCAATGTTGAACCGCGTTCCCTGCTGTCGGCCATCTTGGATATGATACGGACTTGCCAGACATTTTTTTAAAAGGGACCATTGTGACCAAGTTTGGTTCCAATTTGCTCAGTAGTTTCAGAGGAGATCTTTGAATATAGGTTCTATTTTTTCGACAAAGATCCAACTGGCGGCCATCTTGGATGGTGTGCAGACTTGCTGGACACATTTTTTAAAGTGGACAATCCAAGGACTATTGTGACCATGTTGCGTTCCAATGGGCCCAGCGGTTTCAGAGAAGAAGATGTCTGAATTAAAAGTTTACGATGGATGGACCACTGACCCAGTGATTGCAAGAAACTCACCATGGCATAGCCATGCAGGTCAGTTATAATGTTATGCAGGCAATAAAGTTAAGATGCTACTTCAATATATATCTGGGAGAGATGTTTGCATGGTGGGCAAACAAAAATTACTGTAGGACACAATATGCATTTATATACGATTATTATTATTATTATGTGAAATAAACAACCGAGTATGTAATAAAGTTTGCGATTTTAATGAACTGAATTTTCATAACTGAAAAACGCTTACATCAGGGTTTTCGGTATCCTAAACTAGTTAAAAACTTTACTAAATTTTATCATCGATATAAAGACTTAGTTCATAAATACAATGCAACCTGTAAACATCTAATTAAGGCTGGCATTTCACATCCCTTATTTTACGGTAATGTTTTACATAAGAGTAAAAAATACTTAAACTCGCATAACAAACTTATAAAACCTTTAAATCGTCTAATTCATGAGGGTTATAATTACGGTATTGCCGTCAAGTATTTACATTGATTTTTTGATAGGGTCTTTGCATTTTAACTAAACACATTCTAAATTTCTAAAATCAGTATTGCATGGACATGGGTTATGTATTCCGGTATATACATGAAATCATTATGCTTAACTACTCACAGGAAGGGATCTTTGTGGAAGCTGTATACTGAGGGTACAAAACGAAAATTTTCAGTTGGTAAGGGGTCTGGAGCTGGCATGTCAGTTAACTGCTAGTAGACTCTTGTGATTTCATGTTTATGTCCGTATATTTAGTTCTTTCAGTTTCATTTTTCACAATTGACTCAGTCCTGTTGCCAACTGAATTTTTACTGTTGTTACGATTGTTTTTTTGATTTATCACTCTGTCCTTAGCTGAATTTTGGCTTTTCTATTTAGACCCTTTTGGTTATTTGTTCTCCATCAGATTTTACACGTTTTGGTCAATGGACTTCCAAATCTTTTGGTTTTATCTGCACTGATGAGACATAAGTTGTCGAAATGCGCATATGCAGAAAATAAATTAACAGTAACTTCGGTATTTTGATATTGGCTATATTTGGAAGGTTTGGACCCAATAAAACTAGTTTAACCCCGCCGCAGCAGGTTTGCGCCTGTCCTAAGTCAGGAAATTTATTCAGCCTTTGTGTGCCTTTTCTGTTTATGTATTCTGGTACATGCATGAAATCATTATGCTAAACTCCTCACGGGAAGGGGTCTTGGTGGAAGCAGTATACTGAGGGTACAAAACTAAATTTTTCATTTGGTAATGGGTCTGGAGCTGGCATGTCAGTTAATTGCTAGTAGTCTTTTGTGATTTCATGTTTATGTCCATATATTTAGTTCTCTCGGTTTAATTTTTTACAGTAGACTCATGTTTTAGGTAATATTTGCGACAATTGCGCTTGTGACTTTTCATCACTTGAAGTGTTTTCTTCTTTTGTTTCAATTCATTTTGCACCAGTTCGGAAGCAGGAAGGTGGATGTAAGAAAACATCAATCCAAACAACCCAGGGCATGAGGTCCTACAGAGGCTTGATATTGGTAGCTGTTTTTGAACCCGATCAATGTGATTTCGGGACGTTTTGGCTATGGATTTCTGTATGTAGTCTTGGTAAATGATATAGAATATAAGCTAATTACTTTTTACTGGTAAACTGATTTCGGCGTTAGTTGCTCCCATGTTCCAACATGAGGACTTGCCTTAACAAACATGAGTACAGTATCTATAGGTATCCATTCAAAAGCAACATTTACTTTTGTCACACTTTATGAGAAAAGAAACTATATGACATGTATTGTAATTAATAAGGGTAGTATTCAAGGATTTAATTGAAGATGTTGAAGTTTGTGGTAGCTTAGGTGTGTTCTTGAGGACACAGAGTGCTCAATTTAAAGGTACAAAGAATATATCGTCTTCAAGATACAGATCTTCTACAGGAGAACCTACTTACATGTATCTTAGCACTTTATCACGTGATAATAGTGACGTTGGGGTGCTTGACGTCCTCTGCTTTGTACTTGCTGTATATAACAATATCTTATGGACAAGTTCCACTTATATAATGTTGTAAGTTTTCATTCTATTTTATTATGAAGTTAAGAACCGCGGCAACATGACTGCACTGTCTGCAGGATAACACAAGATTTTTATGTTTGGAACATAACTTTAATTTCGTCGCATTTACATTGATTGAACTGCAAAAAATTTCTTGAAAAATGTGCAAATAAAAGTCAACCCATTCAGAACAAATACTAATCTTTAGGTGGAAAACAAAATTCCCTTACGTTACTCATTAGTAAGCCTTTCTAAGACGCATTGCCATCGTGTAGTTTGGAAATGCAATACACTGGAAATGCGGATGAACCTGGAACGTCATAAAAGATGCTACGTCATTCTGGGAATTAAATGATCTCGAAAACCGTATATTCTTTTTTAATCAAGCAAACAACATATGTGGTCAAAAGATAAAACCGCATATATTTTATTTTGTTTTCTTCAATTTAAAAACATTGTCAAGGCATTTTTAATTTTTCAACAATATTATTTGTAAAAAAAGTCAGATCCAATCCTCTCTTACCCTACCTCACATTTGTATTTGAAATACATGCCTAGAAGTTCTAACATTGATAAAATGCTTAACAGCTTTCCAGCGTCCAGCGCTTTGATTGTATTTCTGGACAGTAGAAATTAATTCTATGAAAAAGTCTGAACATTTTATTTCTGATGTTAATATTTTCAGTTTAATAGATCTGAAATAATATATGTTTTATTTGTGGTTTCAACATTTTCTTGTTCAGATAATGTTTATGTATCCATATTGTTCATAATATCGTGCAATATTACTTCAAATGTAATTAAAACACTTATCTTATTCGAATGAACTGTGGAATTTTATTGTACGTAATGAAATGGTCATGTTCTTGAAAGAGTCATAACAGAATTTTTTTTCGAAGAGTTAAGAATCAAAAGCTTACTTTTACAAACCTTGAATAAATTGTCTACAAACAGAATCAACATCGTAATATTATATATCCATACCGTCAAAAATAAAAGAATTGAAAAAGTAACAGTTCAAAAAACTAAAATAAAATCAATACCCAGAGTTTAACTACATTATATTACACATGATAAGAATCGACCAGGAAACTCTTTTTTCATTTTTTTCATGCATGTATTAATGAAGCATTTCATCCCGAAAAAAATAGTATATATCACTAGAACAAAATTCTACAGCCTACCTCAGTATAATTTTATTGTATGTAACGATGAACTTTCATTGACAAAGTATCTTAAACTCTCCGCTTGAAACAAATCGAGCAGTGTGTCAGAATAAGATATTTTTGAAATCTATATATTTATACAAACAAGAATTTCAAGCTTCATTTTCGTCATTTTTTTTAAATTGTACACTTTTTCGTGGAATGACTGATCTATCCATGAATTCCGCTAAATCCAGTGCTGGGCTTACTGTGAGATACTGTTGAAGGCCTCATGGTGACCTCAAGAATTTATCAATACTTCTGGTTGCCACGGCACATCATGAAATCCTGTGCCCCTACTGGAGAATGTAATAAAACTTATTGACATTATTAAAAAAAATAACGAGTTTGTTAATTTCTACAAACAACTCGTAGGGGGCTCTTCCCTGGAAATTACAGGTCTTGCAACAAATTGACCACAGACAAAAGACCATTTAATTGTTCAGATATATAGAGATGATGGTTTCTTTATCTACGACGGTCAAATTAGTGAAATAAATGATTTGTTTGACAGGGCCCCGGGGACAGACAATATACATATCATCAATTCTTAAAGTTCACACATGAAATATCACAAACGCACATGCAATTCTTGGACGTCATACTTTACAAAGGCTCCAAGTTTTAGCAAAGTGGTATTTTCGATCTTTCTACATTTAACAAAAATACAGAAAATTATCAAAACTTAGAAAGATTTTCCTGTCATCCTATAGCTAAATCAACATTTAAATCGCTTATCAATGGTGAATGTCTACGCTATAGATCAGGATGACCTCAAAGAGCAATACAATCACTGTTAAAAACAGAGATTATTCTCATCACGAGGTGATGGAAGTCGTAGATATAGATAGAATTTCGACACAAAAGTGAAAATGATATGCATCGTCTGGTTTTTTCCATTAAATTTATCCCACATGTGCGAAATCTGAAACAAATCATATAAACATTGGAAACGATGAATGTAAATTATTGTTTGAAAAAAAAAACAATTTTTGCTTACAACAGACACAAAAATTTGCAAGATTCACTACTGAAACTATGGATATGTTATTTAATCAATATGAGGGTATTCAAATACTTGAAACCCATTCGGGTTGTAGTTCATTACAAAATAACATACAAAACGGGGACATAATAATTATTCATACTAGTAGAAATTATTAATATTTTATAAAAATAAATAAAAAAAAAGAAATAATAATAAAAAAAAAGTATCGTGCCCTTTTTCTAGTCTTTACTATAGATACATAAAAATTTTCGGGTGTGGATAACCATCGAGTTCGAGCTAAAGTTGGAGTTAAAGTTCAAATTACAGTTCGAGTTAAAGTTCGGGTTCGAGTTACAGTTCAAGTTAAAGTTCAAGTTACAGTTTGAGTTAAAAGTCGAAATATATTCGACTCGAATTGTTGACTTTCTTGTACCATATATCGAGTTACTTTTCAATTCGAGTTAAAGTTCCAGTCAATATTAATATTAAGTAATATTATGGTTAATCACGATAATTTTGCACTTCAATCATGCAATCTAAAATGAAAAGATATTTCAATCCAAATTTGATTAGTGACCACCCATTTAACTTAAAGGGGAGGGGCTATGTATTTTGGAGCTGATTTTTTGTGAAAAATGCCCCCCCCCCCAAAGCCCATCCCCCATTCGAGATAAATGGGCGGTCCCTTAACAGAAGTCAGTGCATGTATACTTCTCAAGCTTTCCAAGTGATAACAAACACGAACACACCTCAAGTTTTTTTTTATACTTTCTTACTCTGGCAGAATAACTAGTTTCACTAAGAAAAAAAATATACAGATTTTGTTTTCAATTCAAAGAGTATCGAGACTTTCGAATGAAAACAATGGTCAAGAGCGGACACCCCGAGATCCTTTTTCAATTCAAATCTACATCGATTCCCAAGAACACTGCGTTCTAAGCAACTTGAAAACTCTAACAGGAAGATAACTTTGTGTAAGATACCCAAGTTTGTCCAATATAAAAAGTAGAGACCAAGAGAGTGAACCTGTATCGCTCACCTTAGTCATAGCTGACACTATGAGACAGTCCATATAACCTAATAATAAAGGGTCTCCTTTTCAAGTATGTGAATAGACCTTGTGTTATTTGCTTTAAATTTTAACTGTATTTCCTGATTGCAACAATTTTGGATATGGACACGTTTTTGAAGGGAGCAACTAAGGTAACAAGTTGGGTTCCAATTGGCCTAATAGTTTCAAAGAAAAAAAAAAGAAAACAGAAAAAGTTAAACATATTCACCTTAAACTAAGTTCTCAACTTACAGGTACAGACTTGTCACACATTGTTTAAAGACCAAGGAATATTGTGAACAATTTCGATTCAATTGGCTTTGTTGTTTCAGAGGAGACGATCTATGAATGCGTTTGCACATGGCGTAATGCTAAACTATGCTCATGTTTTATGTGATGCAGACTTGCCGGAAACATTTTTCAAAGGGGCCAATTTAAGACTTTTGTGACCAAGATTGCCTCCAATTGCCTAGTAGTTTTTGAGCGTGAATCTTACAAAATGTTTCCAAAAGGATTGAATGTTAACAAAGTTCCCCGCTGGCAGGCATCTTGGATGATGTCGGACAACTTGACCATTGTTATTAAAATGTTGTCCTTGATATCATTATGCTGAACATTTTTCCAATTTAATTTTGATCTCTATTTCAAATTGTTTTGAAATAAAAGACAAAAGGTTTAAAATCCCGAAAAATATGACCATATTCAACAATAGGCAGTCCTTGACATGCTGAACATTTTTGCAATTTAAACTTGACCTCTATCTTAAATTGTGTTTGGAATATAATACAAAAGATATCAATTCCCGGAAAATTTGACCAATAAAGGGCAATTACTCCTATATGGTCTTTTGGAATTTCTTCAACATATTCATGTTGGTAGATATTGATATGCTGAACATTTCTGCAATAATACTTTGCTTCTATCTGTTATAGATTTTTTAATAGAAAAAATAAAAAATAAAAAACATCAAAATTTGAAAATTTTACGGAACAGGTGCAATAACTCTATGGATCATCCCATATTCTTCAAAATTGAAGATGGGTAGATCTTGTAATGCCGATCATTTTTTTTTTCACATGTCAGGTGATATATGCAATGGTTTTTTGATTATTTGCCAAAAAACTGCAATTACCTCTATGTTTTATTTTTTAGGGGAGGGGGCATTTTTATCAATGGCGACCATGTTGTTCCAGACAAAAAAAAAAACACATAATTTTGAGAAGCCATACCATGTTGATGATTCAGGCCAAGTTTGTTTTCATTTGGCGGAGTTGTTTCAGAGAAGATTTTTTTTTTAAAATTTACGCCGGACAAACGTGCGCCAAGTGACAGTAGAACTCGCCATGGCTATAGCCAAAGTGCTAAAAATGAGCTATCTTTTGCAAAGGACCTTCCATAAACCACTCCAGAAAATTGTTTCAGAACCGATAGTGACAATTTTCCCACAAAGGGTCCAATGTTAAACTAGGTGCTGCACTGTCAGCCATGTTTTTGTATTGGATCAGAATTTTGTAGAGATTCTTTAATGCATCACTCGGTCTTGTATAAAATTTGAAAAAAAATCAATGGAAGGATTTTTGCAAGAGACCTTTTTTCGAAAGTTTGAAAGATTCTCAATTAAATGAAAATACCGATGAAAAGTAAATCACAACGAATGACGATTTCAAACACCATGCCTAAATCCCGTACCATCACAAAACAAAAATTGGGCACCACGACTCCGAAATTATCCAATATACGTGTTTAATTTTTTTCCGTTGTTACAAATAGTTTAATTATAAATGTGTTTACCATCTTCAGGACCCTAAACTGCTCAACCAAAAATTAGGTAACGACCGGAGAACGTCGTTACAACTGCACTAACGGACATGATTCGTAGATCCCTGGTGATCCTTGGTTACATTCAGCAAAATTCAGTTTAAACTGTTCAAAATAACTGAAACATCAAACAAATCTAATGTAAACCCGATAGAACTTATATATGATCCCCTCATATATGAAATATGAAAATGACATGTAAGGAAAACAATTTTTTGCAAAGAAACATCCAAACCAATCTGATATAAACCCGGTAGAACTTGCATGTATATATGATGCCATCATATATGAAATATGAAAATGACATGTATAAGGAAAACATTTTTTTGTAAATAAAACCACCAATCCAAAGTTTTATGTTCTGCATTTGAAATTTTCAAAATAGCCGCCATTTAGAAGATTGCCACCAAATACGTCAAAATTTCAACTTTGTCAAAAAATTATCGAAAATTTATTTCTAGGTAGATTTTGAGGCCGCTAAAAAGATGGAATCATCGAATTAGTTGTTTAGGATGACATCATCTATTGCTTACAATTGCAAATCTAGTTATGTCTCCCCAGGAGTAGTCGGGGTGACATGTTGTTATTCTACGTTTCTTTTGATTATTATTATTATTATTATACCTCCGCCGCTTCTTCTTCCAATAATTCTTGTCCGAGCGATTATTTTGTAATGGCTGGATGGAATGATTTCAAACTTTGCACAAAGCTGGACCACCATGTGAAGTTGTATGCTGTGCATTTAAAATTTTCAAAATGGCCGCCATTTCCAAGATAGCCGCCGAAATACGTCAAAATTTTAGCATTGTCGGATCTCAACAAAAATTTGATTTCTTGGTAGATTTTGAGGCTGCGAATAAGGTGGAATCATCGAATTGGGAGTCTGGGGTGACATCGGCTATTGCTTGCAATTACAAATCTAGTTTTTATTCTTCTTCCAATAATTTTTCTCCGAGCGATTATTTGGAAATGGCTGAATGAAATGATTTTAAACTTTGCACAAAGTTGGTCCACCATCTGAAGTTATATGCTGTGCTTTTGAAATTTTCAAAATGACCACTATTTTCAATATGGCTACCGAAATACGTTAAAATTTCTACGTTGTCCGATTTCAACGAACATTAATTTCTGTGTAGATTTTGAGGCTTTAAATAAGGTAGAATCATCTTGGGTGACATCGGCTATTGCTTGCAATTGCGAATCTAGTTCGTTTTGTCTCTGTGAAGTCACAGTTTGTGTTGAATGTGTATTTGTCGTGTTTAAAATTTCCTCATTTTCACTTTTGCTTCGGTATTCGTTTGCCGATGTAGCGAAACTAGTATACCAAACAGAACCATAAACTTAACATGAATCGTATGTGGAACTCTTTAAGAAAACTGCATTTCGTACAAATATGGCTACAACCTCGGAGCATAGTTTAACATTTGACCATTTTAGATCATCTCTGAAATTGTGAAATATTTTTTCAGACCTTATATTCTTATAATGCATCTAAAAATGATAAGCTCATTTATAGTAAATAAAGACGTCATCTAGTTTTAGGTTTTTATTTGAGTATTTAAGTGTTGAAAAGAACCTTTTTTGTCAGGTTTGTGTACAAGCTCAACTTCTGAACATCGATTTTAGAAATCGACCTATCCACTGAAGATCTACTATTGACTATGAGTTGTGGCAGCCAAACGAAACAAAATTGACATTTATATTGTATGTTTTATAGGTACTATAACTGATAGTAGAGAACATTTCTACCAAGATTTGTGGAAAGTTGCACCGCGTATGTCAGCTGCATATATAGACATCAGCTAAGTGATTGCTGTAACTTTGCAATGTACGCGACATGTTTTTT
>MJUU01063021.1:1082-13531 GCA_002080025.1 Modiolus philippinarum
TTATCAAGTTCTCTAACCGAAATGTTAAAGAAAGGAAAGCCAAATCGTTTACAGTGGACTGAACATTCTGTGAAAGACTTTCAAACTTTGAAAACAAGACTAATTTCAGAACCCGTACTTATTACACCAAATTTTGAACTGCCGTTTATTCTTCAAACCGATGCCAGCAATGTAGCCGTTGGTGCAGTATTAAGCCAAGAAATTTCAAATGAAGAACATCCGATTGCATATTTAAGCAGAAAGTTGCTACCGAGAGAACAAAATTATAGCACAATTGAAAAAGAGTGTTTGGGAATTGTATGGGCCATTGAATCTTTGAAGTACTACTTGTGTGGAAACAAATTCGTCGTTGAAACCGATCACGACCCTTTAACCTGGCTGTACCGCATGAAGGACAAAAATCAAAGACTATTGCGATGGTCATTGACACTTCAACAGTACGATTTCGATATAAAATACAGAAGTGGAAGTAAAAATGCAAACGCCGATGCACTAAGCCGTTATAGTTAGTTTAGTTTCATTAACATGTACTTACTGGTATTTCATACATTTGTATTTTTGAATTGGATTTAACTACTCAGTATTAAAACAAGTGTAATTCTCTAATGTGGAATATTTAAGTGAATGGAATTTACTAATTATACGAATTGGATTTAATAGTTTTATTAATTGGATTTATATGAGAACTTATTAATTTTCACCTTGGAATTTAAGTTATAGTGCATAGACAAAGGAACAACCATTTAATTGGGATTATTTACTTCAGTCTGGAATAACTGTGCGTGAAATCATAGATAATCAAAGTCACATTACTGTAGTATTAGTAAAGTAGTTTAGTGAATAAACATGTTGCGCAACATTCAATGGATATTATTACCAACATACTAATTATTTTGGGATTTACCGTAGAAATGCACATACATTTATTTTGGGATTTATTGAGATAACCTTGATATGAAGTCACCTACCATTGATACAAGAAAGTTTTAGGACGTTATAAGCGTTATGCTAATTGTTTCTTCGCAATATTGTAAAATTCCGATTAATTGTATTGGAGTCAACTCTTTTCACCGTTAAGCTTTTTCTTAAGGGAAAGGATGTTATGTTAAGATATTTGTTGTTAATTGTTTCCTGATTGAAAGACATTAATTTTACATGCCATATCAGTAACTTTTACATAGAACATTAATGACACTATAAATTACTTGCAGACGATATAATTTTGATAGTGAACTTTAGACATTCCTCGCCACCACAAGGTTGTAATTTATTATCTGATCAGCTGTGTAACTTTCTCCTTCAGACTCCCGTGAGAATGAACTCTTAATCAGTGCATATATTTCATATAACTTCAGTCTAGGGTTTGACTCCAAAGAATACAGGTCATATTTTAGTAATAGAACATTTTAAACTTTAATTTAGTCTGGTGTGATTTGAGCCTCAAAACTATTAGGTAACATTCATGCTGCAACAGCTTTTAAACTTTTGACTTCTCTGCACTTATATACTAACATTTTTCATTAACAACTGAAATCTTGGCTAAAAGATTTACTTCATAGATTTCTCCCATAAGAACAGTGAACAGAGATATAAGTACATTCCTATCGATAGAGAACAAGTATACTGTGTGAAATACGACAACGAATTTGAGAAAAATATACAGAGGAAGAAGTGTTTAAATGTTAGAGTATGTAATCCACAATGTATTTCTAAGTTTTGAGGACCTGTTTTTAACAGACTAAAGAAATTCCAATGGGCAGAAATTGTGCATCTCTTTCAGCTGCTATGTTTCTCCACTTAACAAAGGGTGAACAAATAGAAGGGTTTTTTCAAACTTAAGGTAAAAAATAAGCCCAATCATTTTATTTTAGCCTCTGTTATATAGTTAATACTTTGTCACTAAACAATCCTAGCTTTGATGATTTCCCCGAACTTGTCTATCCAAAAGAGCTCAAAATTAAAGATACCACAACACTTCCACATCAGCCTTATCCGTTGACCATCATCTGGAAATTGACAACAAATGTAGACTTAAAACTAGGCAGTATTACAAACGCGATTACTTCACTTTACCAATAGTCAACTTCCCCTTCCTTTGCAGCAACATTCGAATAGCACCAGCATATGGACTTATTTCTCCAAACTCATTTGCTACTAAAGTTTCCACACAGTAACTTCCTTGATAAGAGCCCAGTCGTTCACAAATATGTTTCTTAAACAAGGGTATGTTACCAATAATTTGAAGTCATCAATGCACAAATTTTACGGTCGACATCACACTCTTCAGGACCGCTATGGGATATTTGTTATCAAGGTGCTGCCGTGCTTTATTCTTGTAAATTATGGTTGCATTTGCTTCAGTTAGTTTTCAAAGGAAATATCAAAATATTATTTTCTCATATGCTTGTCTTTTTGTCTGGAAGACTCATATGTGTAATCATGTAAAGAAACCATTCATATATCATTCCAGTACAGATTGATAAAATGTACTTGAAACGTTTCATAGCAGCAATAATGTTTGTTTTTCGCGTTTGGTGTAAACTATGGTCATCGGTTTTATGTATTTTTGTCGTATCCGAAATAAATAAGCATACTTCGTAAAGGACCTTCCATATATTATTCCAGTATAGTTTGGTCAAATTTGATATTATACTTTCAGAGCAGATTGATGAAAACAAGAGGCTCCCAAGAGCTTGTATCGCTCACCTTCACTCTTGCTTACTCACACAATCTTTGTTAAAGGATCTAAATTAAACTAAAGTTACACTTTTCCTACTGTGTTCTCAGAGGACAAGACCCTTTCACATGTTTCAGTTGGGTCCAACTTTGGTTACCTCTTCTGCAGGGGATCATCAAAGGACTATTGTGGCCTAGTTTGGTTTCAATTGGCTAAGCAGGTGCAGGGAAGATCTTTGAATGTGTTTTCATAGAGGATCCAATGTTAAATCATGTTTTCAGCCGGCATCTATCATGGATATAGCTCGGACATACATGTAAAAACACCTTTTTGCATGGGACGATCTAAAGACTATTGTGGCCAAGTTTTGGTTCCAATCGGCTCAACAGTTTCAGATGAGGAGATCTTGGAATGCGTTTTTTCCCATAAGGTCCAATGTTAAAACTACTTGTATGTTCCACGATGGCGGCAACTCTGGATATATCGCGGATGTTAAAAACACCCAAGGACTATTATGACCAAGTTTGGTTCCCACTGACTCAGCAATTTCAGAGGATAAGATCTTTAAATGTGTTTTCGCATAAGGTCCAATGTTAATATCATGTTCCCCGATGGCGGCCATCTTCGATATAGCGAGGACCAAAAAAAACCCCACATTTTGTAGGGATCATCTAATGTCCAGATTCTTTATATCCTTAAAACATGGTACAAAGAAAGACAATACATACAATAACATACAAGTAAACATTTCGCATGACAAGTATAAATAATAAATGATATCAGGCTTAGATTAACCAGGAGAACGAACCTCTGCATTTATATGTTTGATAAAACTTGTAAATGTTTTGACTGAAAAAGTGACTTGATCTTCAAAGTATTAACTCTGCTAAAGTAATATTTTTTTTTCTAGAAAACTTATACAATTGAATATCAAATGCAATCCATCCCCTAATTCGTTACAATTACAATTAATACAAAATCTCTCTGCTCTGTCTGTTCCTTGCCATCTACCTGTTTCTAATGGTAATCTATGACCACCAGTTCTAAATCTACATAGTATAATCCTATCCTTATCTGATAATAAATCAAGATACTTTTCAAATTCTTAATTTTCTTCAAATAATTGTAACAAATGCCCTTAGATGAGTTTTCTATATCTGACCTCCATTTTTGTTGGAATTCATCGCATGATATTTGTTTAATACTCTGTTTGAACCATTTTAAATCAAAATTACCCTGCTGTACATGACTATATAGGTTAATGTCAGTGCTCACTCAAGTCAATGATAATGAAATAAAATGTGACCAAGCAAAATAGACTCTTTGATATGAACGAAGTCTTCCACCTTTGCCTGCTAACAGATGATTCGGAAAGATTTATTATGGTAACAATATACTCATGTTCATCGTCCTTCATTATCATCACTGCTTTGTTTATCAATTTTTTTCATAGCTCTTTCTGTCAGAATAATTTCATTTCCTTCAGTTGATGTCTTGAAAAGCTTAACAGAAAATAGAAGCTTTTACAACCCAAATTCTAAGAACCCACTGGAACCCAAGAAGTTAATCTTGTGATAAAAGACCTTTAAAAAGCGACCACTTTTGATTTTTTTAAACATTAATTATTTTTTTTAAGCAGTTAAATTTCCCATTTCCCACATTTTTGTGATTTCCCACTTCCCTAATTTTTTTCATCAGTTTTCCCATTTCCCTAAATTTTTTACCCCTTTTTCCCATTTCCCAAAACCGTGTCACCCCCCTCATTAATAACATGACTGTCACAAGTGGGATTAATTTCACATGTGACACACAGCAAATGAATAGTCCGGTGTCATGTCAAATTCGATATTTGTCAATTCAGTGGTATAATTTAAATGGCAATAATATTCCTACTAAAAGCAATCGAAAAGGTGAATGGTTTTGTACTTGGTATGATGTCTATACTAGTAGCACATATTCTGATACAATTTGGTTAAAAATGGGCAAAATATAAGAGGGTAGATGATCTTTGAATGCATTTCCCATAATATCATTTGTGAGTCTTAAGCTCCCTTTGGCGGCAATTGTGGATGATATACAAAGTTTGAAAGGGGCTACCCTAGAACAAACATAATAAAATTTGGTTAAAATTTGCCGAGAAGAATATTGTCGAAAATGGCTGACATAGTCAAATAATATACGTTTTCAAGAGAAAAAATAAGAGTAAATTAAAATAAATTTTGATATTTATGCTGCGTTCACATGGGACGATTTCAAATCGATGTAAAACGTTAATGATGTCTACCGTGTGAACAAACCACGATGAAAATGACGTCAAAGTTTCATGACGCCCGATTAAAAGAGTCGACTGTTTATTTAGTTTCTGCATACTAGTATATGCATTTTTACAACTTATGTCTCTTCAGAACAGATATTATGAAAACATTTGGAAATCCATAAACGTCGTCATACGTCAAACGTTTCATGGACAGTGTAACAGTTTCAGAGCTGTACATGTAACTGTTGTCGCGACCATTTTTTTTTGTAATTCTTTATTTCTATAGCAACCAATAACATTCGCGGCCATTTTTGTCGAACATTTCTTTGCAATTCTTTAAAGGAGTATAGGAAAATTCACGGGATAATTCCCTCTTGTATGTCTCGTGATCGTTGAATTGTTCGTCTTTTTCTCATTTTAAGTTCAGATCAACAATTCGAATACACTAAATAAGAAAAAGAAGGGAAACGGGGAATGTGTCAAAGAGACAACGACCCTAAGGGGAGCAATAACAACNGGAAACCCCACACCCAACGGTAGGTCGGAGTTGGCCCCTAAATAAAAGAGTAATCAAGTTCAGCGAAATAAGCATCTTCCTAGACTCCGATAGACATAAAGTGAACTAACTAGAAAACAGACAAGACACACAAAGGCTTAATAAATTTCCTGACTTAGGACAGGCGCAAACCTGCTGCGGCGGGGTTAAACTAGTTTTATTTTACTAAAACCTTCATATAATAGCTACCGCAATAGAGATTCATGTTCAATAACTCTTTGAATAAAAACTGTTTAATATGAGTTTGAATGAAAAGTTTGAACTTCTGAATAACAAGTGACCGTATCTTAAACTTGAAAATATTATGTGTCTAAATTTCTCTTTTCCATTGGAACTAATACAGAATGGCCTTTTCATCGTTTTTTTTGTTTTCTTGATTTTGAGGAATAACAATGATTTTTCACTCTTACTTGGTATTGATTACCCCCCCCCCCCCATTCTCCACCTATTGGCAAATAGAAAGATTATGCACTAACTGATTTTTCTACCAAATTTCATGAGTATTTATTTATAATTTTGAGAGCGATTAATTTTTTTAATATGGACTTTCACATAAAATGCGTAGGTAAAATCATTATGTACCAAGAGTTGTCGTGCGTTGTTTCTTTTCCGAGCTATGACGGACAGAATGGGGCAAGATAGCAAATTTGCAGATTACATAAAATTTATATTTTCCATCTGATTTCGATAGGAATTTTTTCTTTGGATTCCTCTTGATATAAGCTGTCTGTATTATGTTGATGGATCTGGCAAAGCCCTTACTGTTTCCGAGCTATAACGGGTCAAAGGGACCAAAATTGCAATTTTCCTAAATATGGCGAATCTTTACTTTTTATCGGATTTCGATGGGATTGTTTTTCTTTGGATTCTTCTTCATGTAAGCTTTCATAATTATACGATTTGGCACAGCTCTTACTGTTTCCGAGCTACAAGGGACCAAAGTTGCAAAAATTGCAATAAGTGAAATCTTTATCTTTCATCAGATTTCAGTTGATTTTTTTTTGCTTTGGAGTCCTCTTGTTGTATGCTTTTTCGTTGTATTTCAAAAGATTTTGCGTAGCTCTTACTGTATCTTGGCTATAAGGGGTCAAAGAGGCTGAAATTTCAACTTTCAAAATATGTAAAATATGGATTTTAATTGGGTTCTTTTCTTCTTATTCTCTTATCGTATAGTTAAAGTAGTATGTTGAACAATTTGACATACATCTTATCATTTGCGATATATATAAGGAATGAGAAGGTCTAAAATACAAAAATACCGAAGTTGCATAAAAAACAGTAACAGGAAATTTCGTTCTGCAGTACACGTGTTTCAAGGAGTAACCTCTCGTCAGCAGCATTAAAATCAAATAATATGGAAAGCCATTACAAAAGTAGTCCAGAAAGAAGTACTCATTTCCAAAAATATCGAAATAGGAAGTCAAATCCAGTATCAAGGACATCTACTGAGTGTCATACACGGAATGAAGCCTCAGTATTTTTAAGTGATTAGAATTTTGATCCAAAACACTCAAGGTAAAATGTTTATGTCAGACAAGTCTGACTATTGGGTCGGTGAATACCCTCAGGGACCTCTTGTCCACCAGCAGTGGCATCGGCCCAATGGTTCAAAATACAAAAAAATACCGAAGTTGCATAAAAAACAGTAACAGTAAATTTCGTTATACTTGTAATTCTAATTCTTATTTTCCATAGATTGTGTGCAGCTAATTACTTGATAAAACTCTTTATTGTGTTCCCTTATTTTTTTTATCAAGTTCTGCAATGTGTCCTCATTCATTTTGAATTACAATTGTTAAAATTTCAGTGTTCGATATGCTGCGGTCGTAACATGCTGCGCTTGGCGTAACCCTTTATGAAAAGGGGGTCATGTCACATGTACCGTTCATGAGATAAATGGGGCCAAAAAGGGGAAAATCTCCAAAAATTATTTTTTTTTGTTATTTTTAGTCTGATTTTGATGCAGTTTCTTTGAATTGATTCCTTATGAAAATTTGACATAGCATTGCAACATTATATTTTTGAGAACTTTCTTCATTTTCGAGCTATGAGGGGTCAAACGGGACCAAAATTGCTAATGTACAGATTACCTAAAATTTTTATTTCTCATCGGATATCATTGGATTTTTTCTTTTCATTCCTCTTGTTATAAGCTAACAGATTTGTCGTAGGTCTTACTGTGTACAAGCTTTAAGATATCAGAGAAAGCAAATTTGAAATTATTAAAAAGAATGTATAATATCGTTATTTTTCATCGTATTTCAAGTGGATTTTTTCTTTTGATTCCTCTTGTTGTGGGCTTTTAGTAGTTTGTCAATAGATTTGAAGTATCTCTTGCCGTTCTGAGCTATGATAGGTCAAAGAGGGCGAACTTGATTTTTTTCAAAATATGAAGAATCTTTATCTTTAATCGAATTTCAATTGGATTTCCTCTTGAAGAAAGTTTTCGGTAGTACATCAACTAATTTGGCAAAGGATATGGAGTAAATGAACATGAGACCATAACACATATGTTAACTCCAACTGCAATAATTTTAATGAGCTGTATGGCAATTTCGGAAATTTATACCTCATCAGCAGCACTAGAACCCAATCATAAGCCTTAATGTTTCAATGCTTTAAGGGATCAAAATGGTTTGTGTCCAGCTAATTACTGTGGCAAGCTCCTTATTGTGTCGAAACTCAGTTTAAACATAGGTTGTTCAAATTTCAGTAGTCGACATGCTGCGGTCGTATCATGTTTCGCTTGGCGTAGCCCTTTATTTTTTGAGTAAAATATAAAAGTTTAGGTATGTTTAAACCAATTGTATGTAAATTCCCATAATGAAAAAAATAAGATATGTACATTTGGATGTCAAAAAAGCAAGAAAAGAGGTAACCAGAGGTTCACATGTAAGCCTGCCTTGCTCACCTGATTTCTATTGGTCAAATAAAATTTTCCCAAAGGGTTAACTGATTTATCCGAGGTGACAGCCAATCGGTAGTAAAATCATTCATCTGGTCGATTTCTGTCATGTTATAATGCCTAGTTAATATCAATTATGAAACGGTTTTCAAGAATAAACAATTTGCAACATTTCTCCATAGAGTGTTATGTTAAACTGTATTCCCTGCTGGCGGTCATCTTTGATTCTTAATTAATTCGTAAAAATATATAACATTTTGTAGCTGACCATCACGTAACACCATGCTTAGTTATTATTATCTTGATATATGAAGCGGTTTTCAATAATTTGCAATTCACAACATTTTCCCAATGTTCAATGTTAAACTAAGATCTGCATTGGCGGCCATCTTTGATTTATTATCGGCACTAAAATCATACATTTGTAAAAGAGCTCTCATATGACCATACCTATAAATATAAACTAGATGCATAAATGGTTTTTCAAAAATTTAGCAATTAACAACATTTTCCCATAGGGTCCAATGTTAAACAAAGATCTGCAGGGCCGCCATCTTGTATTAATTATCGACACCGAAATCATACATTTGTTTGATGACCATCATGTCACCATTCATAGTTAATATCAACTTTATGTACAAAACGGTTTTTAAGAATAAACAGTTTACCACATTTTCCCACAGAATCCTAAATTAAACTATGTGCCCCGGTGGCAGCCATCTTGGATGAGATGTGAACATGTCAGACGTATTTAACAATTGTGCTTCTTAACAATATAATCACTTTTGCTATTCAAACTTGACCTCTATCTCAAAACATTTTAAAAAATAAGACAATGTAAAAAAATTCGAAAATTTGACTAATAATGGGAAAAAACTCCTAAATGGGTATTCAAATTTTCATCATAATTTCCAGGTGGGTAGATCTTGACATGGTGAACATTTTTAAATTTAAAGTTGACCTCTATCTCTTATAGTTTCTAATAAAAGATAAAACATGTTAAAATTTTGAAAATTTTGCGAAAAAAGGGCAATAACTCCAACATTGGTTTTCAGACGCTCTTAAAAATTGCAGGGTGGATAGATCTTGTCTTGCAGATTATTTTTTAAGTCAGATTTTTTTTTTTATATCTGTAATGGTTTTTGCAATTTTTGCAAAAATAACCAAATACTCCTATGTTCTATTAGTAGTGGCCATATTGTTTGATCTACGGACTACTCGAACAAAATTTTGAAATTGCATAAACTGGTAATGATTAAGGACAAGTTTGATTAGAATTGGCCCAGCACTTACAGAGAAGAAGATGTTTAAAATTGTTGACGGACGGACGATGGATTGACGACGAACGAACAGACGACGGACGACGGACACAAAGTGAAGGCAAGAGCTCACATGGCGTTTTAGTCACGGTGAGCTAAAAAGGGCAAAAAATTGATAAATTTCTCCCTAAATGTAATACATGTACTTTGTTTCTTTGATGTTTTAAAACTCACATTTAAATCAATGTGCAAATTTTGGTCCTAAATTATATGTTATATAAATTTGGGGCATGTTTTAAGTACATTAGAACATCCCTGCCAGAAAATATACTAAGTGACAACCCTCTCCCCGGGTCTGTCACACTAAAACGCAGAGCGCCAAAGTGTGTCGGCGTGTGAAAATATTTTCGTACACGCTAGTGTGCGGTGTATAACTAAGAGCCCAATTTTAAACACGTGAGAAACACGTCGACGCATATTTGCATGCGTTGTTGAACGTCTGGTGCGTCGGGAAATGTTGAACACGACGATCGTCAACGTGTTGTTGATAGGTTATGCACAAGTTAGACGAGCGCTACAGGAACTTTATTCTCGCAATTGTTGCAATATGTAGTTGTTTTAAAAGTGCAAAAAAAAAACGCAAACAGAGTGCGCAAACATCAGCCTTACATTTGTTTTGAAAATAAATTTTGTGATATTTGGAGGACCTATGATGACATTTCTATCTATTTCTACCTTTGCATATGACATGTGGGTGACGAATTCCCATTTGGTCTAACGAAAGATCGCCAAAACGCTATTCAGAAGCTCTATGAATGCTACAAGGTTGTAATGGTCGCGTTTGTCATACGTCAAGTACGTGCTGAAACATCGTCATACCACGCTGTTTTGCGTTTTGTCAGCGTTGCATACAAGTTATTGATAAGTTTTCCGTTCATTTAGGTTGTCTTCTTAGCGCTATGAATGCGTCTTACAACAGTATTTCTTCAATTTTTCCAGGGTGTGCCAACATTTTCACAAAAATTCGCGAACACCAGCACACATTGGCTAGAACTTTATGTGAGACAGGGCCTTCATACGGTATCTGACGTTTAACTTACAACTTCAGATAGCCATATACCAAGTTTTGATTTGTTTACATCGATACTAAGTGTAAAATCTCCAAACAACTAGTGGACATGTTATTTTATCTGAATGACTTATTTTTAGATGTTATTTAATTTGTTGATATACATGTGGGTGACGAATTCCCATTTGGTCATATATGTCGTAGAAATAAATATGTCGTAGAAATCTCTGCACTTATAAGCGGATTTGGTCGGGTGTCGTAATTGTTTGCGTGCAATATACACAATCTTCCTGCAGAATATATATATTCTTCTTATTATTATTTTATGATATTATTTGTGCGATGTGATTAGTTCCTTTAATGTCATCTGACGTTCTGTAAATATGGTCTAAGCTTTGAATTTTCATAAATAGTATTTGACATTCTATATTCGGAAGCGTCAGGTGTGCAACCACAACGACCGTTACGCACTAATAAACAAGACAACGGCAGTAGGAACAAAGCACAAGATTACAAGAGGACTGTCGTGAGGTAATTAAAAAAGCCGTCATGTCATTCTGTAAAAAGTGGTGTAGAAGAGAAAATGCGGATTAAAAAATCTTTAGACACTTTCATTAACAAATGCATGGAAGTTGTTGATATCCGAATAAATCATTTTGAAACACATTATAAGCAGCAGAATACCATTCCTGTTATTTCAAAAATCAAACAGAAGTTAAAAGAATTGGAAAAAGAGTATATATTTGTTCCGGCAGATAAAGCAGCCAATAATGTGGTCGTTGTTTGACGTAAATATTACATCGAGGTGCTTTGGGATGAAATTACCAATTCTAGTACATTTCAAGCTACCACGTCAACAGAAACACAAATAACTGATGACCACATGATAGCTACAGCTGAACTTAAAGCAACTTCTAATTATAAAAGCATTCCTACTATGTATTGGCTTCCTAAACTACACAAAAATCCTTTCAAATTTCGTTTTATTTCGGCATCAAGTAAATGTTCAACTACACATATTTCTGTTTTATTGACCAGTGCACTTACTACCATAAAAAATCTCGTCATCAACATTAGCAACAAATGTAATGAATACAGTGGAATACTTTTGGAGTATTAAAAATTCGGTAGAAATTTTGGAAAGACTTCGATCAGTTAATGAAGCATACACCTCCGTCGATAGCTATGATTTTTCTAACCTTTATACTACATTACCGCATACACTCATCCAAGAGAAATTTTCGTATTTGATCAAATGGTCCTTCAAAAAATCAGGATGTACGTACATTTGTTGCAATACACTTAAATCGTTCTTCAGTGACGACAAACATGACAAATATACCAACTGGACTTGTCAAGATATGATAAAAGCATTAAATTTTCTTCTTGATAATATTTTTGTTCGTTTCGGTGATACAGTCTATCAGCAAAAAATAGGTATTCCTATGGGTTCCAACTGTGCACCTCCCATAGCAGATTTAATTCTTTATTGCTACGAGTCACAATTCATGGCAAAAATTCAAAAAGACCCTTCTAAACAGCATTTAGTGGATAAATTTAACAATACATATAGATATTTGGACGATATTTTGGCTTTAAATAATCCTGAATTTTCTAAATTTATACATGAATTTTATCCTGCAGAACTTACTTTAAATAAATCCAATAGCAGCAGTGATTATACTCCTTTTCTTGATCTTGATATATCAATAAATCAAGGAAAGTT
>MJUU01063022.1:0-10323 GCA_002080025.1 Modiolus philippinarum
AACCTTAGACCTGTTCCTTTGTTTATGAGCCCACAGGAACTGCAAAATACAAATATTAGTGAGTGAATTTAAGGAATAGTAAAGAGGTATTCCGAGTTAAGGAACAGCTTCTGTCGCTTAGCAAGGAGTATTAGCTGAATAATAAAGTCTCAACAGTACATTTTCAATAAGTTCATTTGTGTTGTCATGTCAATTTCAAAAATCAATAAAACAAATTTATTTCAGCAACGACAATCCCTTTTCTAACTGTAGTCGACTTTCAGTGCTTGAGTCCTTATTACTCCATTAGATTTTCATCGATGAATGCAGTGGTCCTCGAATACATGGGGATTCAGGTGGAGTTTCAGGAAAAAAAATTCAGACGAGTTTTTGCCAGTTTTTGTCAATTTTGCGATCATGAAAGAAAAATCGGAAAGGATGGAGAGGAGGCATAACCCCCTCTGGATACAGCCGCCATTGATTTATACATATCAAACTTCCCATGCATGATGGAGATATGAAGATTTCTTAACCCGAGGGAATCATATTTCCCGAAGGCTTCGCCTGAGGGAAATATGATTCCACGAGGGTAAACAAATCTTCATATCTCCCACATGCATGGGAAATAAATGTATAATGTTACCCACAGTAAAGGTGAACATCAGTAGACGCTGTTACGATACAATATGAATGTTGATATGTATATTTACATATGCATATATATATCAATGTTTTGTTAAGACGTGCAATTGAAGTTCATATACGTTTGAGCCAGCATTGCATGTTATTTCAATACTTTGGGACTTTAGACCTATAACATATTTCCTAAGCCAAGTATACACGATCACAGTTTTACATCTTAAATTTGGTCGAAGTTTTTAAAATTCTGTGAACTACCTTCAAAAACTTGAATCAAGATCTTGATCGTAATTTGCTAGATAATTGAATACAACTTTTGTGGAACTGACCAACCAGAGAAATGAACCCTTAAAGAATCTTTGTGAAATGTAGAAAGTAAATAGATACACGTGTGATAAACGTTTATCGATAAAATATGGCGGGAAATAGCAGCATGGAAGGCAAAAGCATGTTCACTATTCTATGGGCAAGTAATTTTATTGAAGAACTGGTTGAACTAATAGGGAGAAATCTCATTTTGTGGATATGGAGTAAATGCACATGAATCAAAGTTCCTACAAATACACGGTAAAACAAAACAAAGGAACAATGCTTTTATTGTCGCTCTTCATCTTGCAGTCACCATAAGGCATATATTTCCCTCCTCTGATCTGTTACAAACATAAAAAATTATGTATTTAACATATTTTACGAAAGGATATGGAGTAAATGAACATGAGACCATATGTAAACTCCAACTGCAATAACTTTAATGAGCTGTATGGCCATTTCGGAAATTAATTCCTCATCAGCAGCACTAGAACCCAAACAAAGGAAATCCATAATTTCAAAAAAATGGTTAAAATATGAAAAAGAAAGGAAATGGGGTGAATGTCAAGGAGACAACATCCCATATCCAGGTTAAAACGACTAAAAACAAAACATCTAGGGGTCGCCATATGGTCTTCAACACCGTGAGAACCTCACACCATATAGTAAGCCCTGAATGGCCCCAAAAAGGTAAAAAAGTGAATAAATCAATGGAAACAAACCACATCCAATAACCCAAATATCAAGAAACTAAAAATTTATAAGAAGACAAGGATAAGCCAATATCCAACATATTCCTGACTTGGGACAGGCGCAAAAATTGCGGTGGGGTTAAACTCGTTTTCTTGGATCCAAACCCTCCCCGTATGTGTGGTGAATGGCTAAAAATAAATACACAAAAAGACTCACAGTAAAAACCAAACTAGAAAAAAGTCCAACTTATCAAGACGAGTACCCTTACAATGAAGTACATGAAGACAATACACACAGGTACTGTCCGGACAAATGCTCGCAGTTACTGACAGCTAGATAAGGACATAATTTCCGTTGACTATGATATCAAGCCTTCTTACATATGAAATTTCAATTGAAATACTTCTAAATAGATTGGTATAACAACATCAATTATGAAAGAAGAACATGATATTGTGCAATGCCAAATACTGCCAATATGAAAAATTGTTTAAATTTAGTTATGGTGTAAATCATTTAGGAGATGATCAATATTTTTGCCAACAAAAACCAGAAGTAAAGATTAAACAACAATGCTGTATTTATATCCTTTATGAATAAGTTTGTTCAACGGATTAACAAGTTTGGAACGACAATTTTTGAATTTATGCGCTTTGTAAATGATATTGCCATAGAAGTTTAGATGTGAAATGCCTTGATGTATAAGAGCCCTGCTGCATGTAGAACCAAATTTTCTTAATAAGTCAATGTATCTATAATAAAATTAAGAATGTTTTTATCAATTTATGATATCTAAACCCTTGATGCAGACGTTTTTCAGTGAGACAAAGATTTCGGTCGTTGAAGTCAGAAACATTACTACAAACTCTTGCATATCGAACAAGTTGTGAAATGTAGACCCCGTAAGAAGGGGCTAACGCAACATCGCCGTCGAGATGGGGGAAATTGACTATAGGGAATGAGAAATCATCCCTTTTATCATAAACCTTAGTGTTCAACTTTCCTTGATTTATTGATATATCAAGATCAAGAAAAGGAGTATAATTACTGCTGCTATTGGATTTATTTAAAGTAAGTTCTGCAGGATAAATTTCATCTGTAAATTTGGAAAATTCAGGATTATTTAAAGCCAAAATATCGTCCAAATATCTATATGTATTGTTAAATTTATCCACCAAATGCTGTTTAGAAGGGTCTTTTTGAATTTTTGCCATGAATTGTAACTCTTAGCAATAAAGAAATAAATCTGCTATGAGAGGTGCACAATTGGTACCCATAGGAATACTTATTTTTTTGCTGATAGATTGTATCACCGAAACGAACAAAAATATTATCAAGAAGAAAATTTAATGCTTTTATCATACCCTGACAAGTCCAGTTGGTATATTTGTCATATTTGTCGTCACTGAGGAACGAAATGTCCATATGTAATTCTTTTAATAAATTCATTGTTGAATATACACTTGGTCATAAAGAATATTTTTTATTTTCTGAGCCCCATTATGCGTGTGTGGATGAAAGTATAACATTTTGCTTTAAACATTGGTTTCTAACTGGAAGTACCAAAGTCTGAATCTAAGAATCTGTCAGACCACTTCGGCCTTCAATCCGTTCTGAAACCCACTTTTGGTAAGAATATAACATTTCATAAATCAAATATTGGATGTGCAAATATTTCCCAAAAATGACCCTTACATTCTTCACGTAATAGGGCATATCGATAAGACAGTCTACTTGAAATTAGCTTTGGGATCCAGTGACCTTAAATTTTTACACATAGTCTGGCCTCTTACTGATACTGCCGATGTTTATTGAAATAATATAAATTTTGACCAAACCCTTGGGAGAGTTTGAGTTTGACTTTTCTTCCGTAGTGCAACAGTGTTTTACCAGCATTCCTTGACCCACCTTTCAAAATGACGTATTGTCATTTTCTCTCATTTCACGATTGTGCTCATGGAGTTAGCAGTCTACCTACTATTGGATTTTATTCGTATCGTTATTATATTATAGGAAAACCGGACATAGCAAGGGGAAGTTTGGGTACATATAAACCGTTGTAACCCTACCACTGGCTTTTCCAGTGTCGGCAACTAGTCCGGCTGTCCCGAGTTCCTATTGTTGTATTAGTTTATCTTTTGTGTCTAATTTGTGTTTTTCCTATGTAGTTACTATGTAATTATAATTTTCAGCCATTGTAGATGTTCCCTGTATCCATTTTTTATTTAATTTGTATAACGTTATAGATGTAATTTTTTTTTATTTAAGTTTATATTATTGTATGATATAACTCTCTGACGTTGTTATGCAGTGGTGGGAATTCTTATGTGTGTACTTTTTTACACTGAAATGTATTTGCGCATTTTCAGTTAACAACATTTGAAATCATCTACTAAATAAGTTGATATTTTAACATGGGGTTAACAACAAAATTTTCATCGACAATATATTTGTCCAGTTTGGAGGACTTATTTACTGATTATTCGGATTTGGTTGGGTTTTATGCATTTTAAACATTTTTTTAAATTATGGCTTTCCTTTGTTTGGGTTCTAGTGCTGCTGATGAGGAATTAATTTCCGAAATGGCCACACAGCTCATTTAAATTATTGCAGTTGGAGTTAACATATGTGTTATGATCTCATGTTCATTTACTCCATATCCTTTCGTAAAATAATTGTTTTTCAACAGACCATTGAAATTCCAATAGACACAAACTGTACACCTCTTTTAGCCGATCTGTTTCTCCACTCTTATGAGGCTGAATTCATTGAAGAGCTTCTTCAAAATAAATACAAAAACCTAGCCCAGTCCTTTAATTTCAGCTTCCGTTATATAGATGATATTTTATCCTTAAACAACCCTCGCTTTGGTGATTTTCTTCATCTTATTTATCCAAAAGAGCTTGAAATTAAGGATACTACAGATACTTCCACATCGGCTTCGTTCCTTGACCTTCATCTTGAAATTGACAACAGAGGTACATTACAAACTAGCCTGTATGACAAACGCGATGACTTCACTTTTCCAATAGTCAACTTCCCTTTTCTTTGTAGCAACATTCCAAAAGCACCAGCATATGGAGTTTACATCTCACAACTCATTCGCTACTCAAGGGCTTGTGGTCGTTACAGTGACTTCCTTGATAGAGCTCAGTTGCTTACAAATAGACTACTTAAGCAAGGGTACGTTACAAAAAACTTACAGTCCTCACTACAGAAGTATTACAGTCGACATCACGATCTTGTGGATCGGTATGGGATATCTGTTTCCCAGATTACAACAGATCTTTCCGTCTACAACTTAAGTGTGTTTTTCCTCTATCGGATTCGACTTTACTACCGGAGTTGACATGTTCAACACGGCAGGTGTCTTATAGGAAGCAGAAGATGCTTACTCTACCGGTACACCTGATCTCACCTATGGTTTTTTATTGGGTCCGTGTTGTTCATCTGTATATGTGTCTTCATTTTTCTTTTTTGTCCCGTACTCAAGTGGTGTCCTTGTTTCTTAGTGTGTCTGATTTTGCCATTGTCTATGCATGGATTGTTCGTTCTTTTGATTGACGGTTCGCTTCTCACTTACTTTACTTAAATTTTCAAAAACCAATTTCAAGAGGCAAAAAGACAAAGCAGGTGGGAAACCAACGGAAATTGTCGACCGCAATGGTCCTGACTTGGTACAGGGATTTCAAAAGAAATGATAGGTTAAAGCGGTTTTATGGCGCGCCAAACCTCCCCTTCCATTGCGGTTTTGCCCGGTAGCAACTCAACAGCAATTGCTAGTGGTATAAACATATTAACATATTTTATGATTATATACAACACACCAAACAATAACACACAGGAATCAATAATAGGATTGAGAAAAAAAACAAGAGCAACGCTCTTATATTAATCAATATTCCAAAAAATACGTTAAAATCGCTCATATTAACAACAATTTGCATATAAGATAATATTACTCATTACTTATAATTAAAATTAAGAATGTTTTTATCAATTTATGATATCTAAACCCTTGATGCAGAAGTTTTTCAGTGAGACAAAGATTTCGGTCGTTGAAGTCAGAAACATTACTACAAAGTCTTGCATATCGAACAAGTTGTGAAATGTACACCCCGTAAGAAGGGGCTAACGGAACATCGCCGTCGAGATGGGGGAAATTGACTATAGGGAATGAGAAATCATCCCTTTTATCATAAACCTTAGTGTTCAACTTTCCTTGATTTATTGATATATCAAGATCAAGAAAAGGAGTATAATTACTGCTGCTATTGGATTTATTTAAAGTAAGTTCTGCAGGATAAATTTCATCTGTAAATTTGGAAAATTCAGGATTATTTAAAGCCAAAATATCGTCCAAATATCTATATGTATTGTTAAATTTATCCACCAAATGCTGTTTAGAAGGGTCTTTTTGAATTTTTGCCATGAATTGTGACTCGTAGCAATAAAGAAATAAATCTGCTATGAGAGGTGCACAGTTGGTACCCATAGAAATACTTATTTTTTTGCTGATAGATTGTATCACCGAAACGAACAAAAATATTATCAAGAAGAAAATTTAATGCTTTTATCATATCCTGACAAGTCCAGTTGGTATATTTGTCATGTTTGTCGTCACTGAGGAACGAAATGTCCATATGTAATTCTTTTAATAAATGCATTGTTGAATATACACTTGGTCATAAATAATATTTTTTATTTTCTGAGCCGCATTATGCGTGTGTGGATGAAAGTATAACATTTTGCTTTAAACATTGGTTTCTAACTGGAAGTACCAAAGTCTGAATCTACGAATCTGTCAGGAAGCAGGAGATGCTTACTCTACCGGTACACCTGATCTCACCCATGGTTTTTTATTGGGTCCGTGTTGTTCATCTGTATATGTGTCTTCATTTTTCTTTTTTGTCCCGTACTCAAGTGGTGTCCTTGTTTCTTAGTGTGTCTGATTTTGCCATTGTCTATGCATGGATTGTTCGTTCTTTTGATTGACGGTTCGCTTCTCACTTACTTTACTTAAATTTTCAAAAACCAATTTCAAGAGGCAAAAAGACAAAGCAGGTGGGAAACCAACGGAAATTGTCGACCGCAATGGTCCTGACTTGGTACAGGGATTTCAAAAGAAATTATAGGTTAAAGCGGTTTTATGGCGCGCCAAACCTCCCCTTCCATTGCGGTTGTGCCCGGTAGCAACTCAACAGCAATTGCTAGTGGTATAAACATATTAACATATTTTATGATTAAAATCATGAATATACATTATTATATACAACACACCAAACAATAACACACAGGAATCAATAATAGGATTTAGAAAAAAACAAGAGCAACGCTCTTATATTAATCAATATTCCAAAATTACGTTAAAATCGCTCATATTAACAACAATTTGCATATAAGATAATATTACTCATTACTTATAATTAAAGGTTATACAATTCAAGTTTGTAAGAGTACTTTGCCCGATATGTTATGCTTGTTGACGACCCCGCATCCATGACAAAAAGTATGTAAAAGAGAGGATGGATGTAGCGTTGTTCAACATTTAGCAAGTGAATTCCGCTCAAAGCAGTGCAAAGTACCGTCTTGAACTTACTATGAGGTAAGAGTATTTACTATTTGTTGAAGGCCTCATGGTGACTTCAAGATTAAGAACAACAATGAGAGCGTAGTTCCATTTTCTTGATTTTACCGTGTATTTATATGGATTTTGTCCTATGTACATTTACTCCATGTCCCTTTATTTGTTCAAAATACATTTACAGCAGATCATTGCAGATCAGTGCAGCAATTGCTCTTGAAAGGTCGAAGACAGTAAAAAGAAACGATCATTAAGTATTAAGTAATAAAAGAATCTTGAATAAAAGTTCGGACTGAAACTTCAAATTTTTCCACAAGGAACTGATATCTATTAAAATACATTTTTAATGATCGTTTGAGACGGAATTTTCTGAAACCTTCATTAACAAGAAGGTCACGAAATTAAATATGTCTAATTGGAAAATCTGAATAATTGTAGCTCTCGTGTAGCAAATCAACTGTGAAAGCAAGTGACAACCAAACCGTCAGTCATAAAGCGTACATTCCAGGGACAACGGCAACATCGGAAACACCAACAAAAAGGTTCAACACACGAACTCGGGACAAAAAAGGATAATGAAGACTCACACACAGATGAACAACACGTACCCAATAAAAACCATGGGTGAGATCAGGTGCAGCGGTAAAGTAAGCACATCCTGCTTCTTATATGACACCCATCGTATTGAACATGTCAACTCGTTTAGTAAAGTAAAATCCGGTAGAGGAAAAACAAACTTTAGTTGTCAAGAGAAAAGATCTGTTGTCATCTGGGAAACAGTTATCTCATAGAGATCCAATATACATACACTTCGTAAGCAGGAGAAGTTGGAATACTATTGTCCATGTTCGGGAAATTGACAATTTTGAAACTAAAATCGTCCCTTTTGTCGTAATTTTCAGTGCTGAGATGACCAGTCTCGTCAAGACCAAAACGAAATAGATCTAGTGGTTTCTTTGTTTCTTTTATCTCTAGTTCTGAAGGATATATTGATGGGTTAAGTTTACAACAGATGCGTTATTAATGGAAAGGATGACAACAAAATATCAATAAGTGAAATGTAAAGATCTAGCATCTTTCAATTTTTGTTCTTTTACAAGTCCATGAACACTAAACTTTGGTCGTCATTTACTTTAATGGACCCCCTGCTTTGGTTGATTTTTTTCTCTGGCATTTACCACAGCAGGCTTAGGTAAGAGTTAATGTTGTTGGTTAGGATTGGATTAGAGTCGGGTATATGGTTAAGATTAGTGTTCTACTGATAGTTTGAGGTAAGGGCTATAGTAAGCCTTACAATGACAGGGTACCATAAAATTAACTTAAGCTGTAGTTTTCTGACAACTCAATCTTACATCTGCTATTCAAAATGTGATTTAAACCAATCATTTGAGTCGCCTTAGGCTTACTTGTTGTTAGATGACACATTGTGACTTCAAAGCAAAGAACACAAATGAAATTCCGTTTTGATAAATATCCATAAAGACTGTTATTGAATACTATCAAAGAGTTAGAAGTCAAAATAATACAGTTAATTCCCTTTGGCCATTGACAAGAGGCATTGAATCCGTTCCGAGTTAGTACAATTGTTTTAGGAATCCTCTAAGAGACTCTTGACGTTTAGAATAATTAATGCCAATAAACCAATGGACATAACAGATTCATCAAGTTTACGAGGTACAGTTCTATCAATGCTGTTATTTCACCATCAAATTATGTATGGATGTATTACTACAGAATTTAGAGAATTACTTAGCGACGTGACAGTTTCCTTGTTTGAATGTTTCCTCACTATTCCCTAATCATCATTTTGGCAGTAGGATCAGTAAATGGTTTTCACTCAGAGATTTTGTCTACAACCTGATAACATAAAAACTGCTTTACCGATCTTTAGTGAACATGTTTAGCAATAAGATATGGAGGTCCTGCAAGCCGTTTCGATAACATAATTAATTGAGCTTTTATCATACTTGATACGAATTATACTTTTGCAGAATCTTTTTCAAATCACATTGTTGATTATTTAGTGAAAAATTTCATGATGTTTTAAAAGGTTAATGAACGCACGTGTACAAATATAACTGTTTTTGAGTAGTACCAAAAGGCCGATTCTGCGGCACTCATGCAAAATCCTGCATAAAAATCCCTACCTCGAGGGCAAAATGCAAACGGACGGCATTCCTATTGATAGTAGTACCAAAAGGCCGATTCTGCCGCACTCATGCAAAATCCTGCATAAAAATCCCTACCTCGAGGGCAAAATGCAAACGGACGGCATTCCTATTGATCATAGGGTAAATACAAGAATTATGTCTTTCGTACACAATGGATTCGTCGAAATCTCCCAAGATGAGGGTGATGACTTTATCAGCGAAGATGCCTTCCAGGAAAAGATGAAGGATCAGAATCAGGAATCCACCAAATGGAAGGATTTACCTACTGGAGTGATCTAGAAGATCTTAGAGGTGGTAGAATCGGATGGAAAATTCGGCAAAAGCAGGATTCTCACTCTGAAAAATCGAGAAGGAGAAATCACCGGAGTATGGGCCTGCCCCACGCTTAACAAAGAAAAGGGTTCCTTGCAAGGAGCTTACGTTCGGAGTACCGGATACAAGCTGAGCAAGAAATCCAATCGGCAATACCTCTCCTACGATCTGGTGAGGAAGTTAAACAAAAAATACCAGAGGGGCTAGGGGTAAGAACGCAAAATTTCCCAATCCAAAACGGATTGGGAATTTTTTTTTTTTTGGTCACTTAGCACTTTGCTATGGAGGGTTTGGAAAATCGCTCCAGCAGCCCATTTATCAGCTGCTGCAGCGAGCGCTGGGGAAAGGATTTTCGAAAGACAATATCCGCGAGCTTCTTTCCATCAAGGATCGCTATCCACACTCCTTGATCGACGTGGTGGATGTGATGAAGCCCCCGCCCAAACCAAGTGGTATCGAGCCCTTTTTCTTCGAGCAGGTGACCGACGTGCCCGATCCCCGCGACCTCGACGCCTCTCGCAAGAATCTCATGGTCTTTGACGACTTGATGCTCTGCAAGCAGAGCAAGTGTGAAGACTACTACGTGCGAGGGCGCCATAATAACGTCGATTGCTTCTACCTCTGCCAAAATTACTT
>MJUU01063025.1:4973-51892 GCA_002080025.1 Modiolus philippinarum
AACTTGATAGAATTTAACCATAAATATAAAAGATAGGGCAATTTTTCGATATTTGATATTAAACCGGTGTCCGCAATACTAAAACTTGATAGAATTTAACCATAAATATAAAAGATAGGGTACCTTTTCTCTATTTTATATTATACTGGTGTCCGCAATACTATAACTTGATAGAATTTAACCATAAATATAAAAGATAGGGCACTTTTTCTCTATTTTATATTATACCAGTGTCCGCAATACTAAAACTTGATAGAATTTAACCATAAATATCAAAGATAGGGTACTTTTTCTCTATTTCATATTATACCGGTGTTCGTAATACTATAACTTGATAGAATTAACCATAAAATATAAAAAATAGGGCACTTTTTCTCTATTTTATATTATGGTTCTATTTTATATTATACCGGTGTCTGCCATTCTAAAATGTCATATAATTTTACCATAAATATAAAGGAAGGGGCAGATTTCTCTATTTTATATTATACCGGTGTCTGCAATACTTAAACTTAATATGATTTAACCATAGATATAATAAGTTAATCTGATTAGACTTTATTGAACAGGTTAATATAGCATTGAATGGAGTTGATTAAATAAAGGTTTGCGTTCCTAAACAATAAATGTTTTTGTGACAAAAATCGCCAGACGTGATACTTAATCTGATAACATTTTATTTTCTTCTTGTAAAATCGGCGGTTGTAAAAAAGGTATACTTCGAGTTGAGAAAAAATAATAAATAAACAAAGGTGTTTTGCAAAAAAATGGTAAACCTATCTATAAAATGCGGAATTTAAATGAAACGAGTAAACGCACGCTACACGATACACGCAATGAACGTTACACGTTACACGATACACGATACACGATGAGCGCACACGATTTACACGATGAACGCAAACGATCTACACGATGAACGCACACGATTCACACGATGAGCGCTATTTTGGGAATGTTGAACGTTTCCATCGCTGTAGGACCTTCATATTTGGCCTGTATATTGGTCATATGAAACTGTACAGTATTATGCAGATTTCACTAAGGTCAGGTCAAAGGTCAAGGTCACAGATTACAAAAGGTCAAAATCTAGATTTTGCTTTAGCTTGTTAATTACAATTGCTAGGGGCTTGATATTCTGTTTGTGAATAGATCTAATAAAGCTTAATACAAAAAATTGGGTAAGGTTAAAGGTCAAGGTCACTGAGTTAAATTTGAAAACTTGAATATTGCCGATATTTTTCCAACAAGATGTGATAGGACCCTCATATTTGGCCTGCATATTGATCATTAAAAGCTGAACATCATTATGTAAATTTCATTAAGGTCAGGTCAAAGGTCAAGGTCACAGAGGTCAAAATTTAGATTTTGTTTTTGGCTCACAAATTACAATTGCAAGAGGCTTGATATTTTATATTTGGATAGATCTAATGGAGCTTAGTACAAACGTCTACTTAACCTTAATTTCAAGTGATTGCAATTTTAGTATTTATTTTGCATGGTAGACATGGTTGCTTCCGGGGGCATAGTGTTTCACAAACACATCTTGTTTGTATTAATCATTGATCATTACAGAAAAAAAATTGCACTGCTTTATCCCGATTAGTACCACATTTTATCCACTCTCGATAGTTAAATTTAAAAATTTCAAAATGCTCGGCAAGGCTCGCAATTAAAATTTAACTATCTCTAGTGGATTAAGTATGGTAATGAACGGAATCTTGTGGTGTAATCTATATTTCCCGGTATTTGAGCTAAGATTTTTTTTCTAAAAGCGTTTAAATGACAATCCGCTGAAACTTTCTTGCCTTTTTTGACAGTAGTCGAAAAGTCATACGAATTGATGATATATTGAATAATTTTTAGCAGCAACTGAACATAAAAAATCCAGTTTGGATGTTGATGGAAAACATGACCAGGTGCAAATAAGGCAATCTGAGGAAACAGGAGAAGAAATTTCGGATGAAGAAATTTTGGATCTGATCCTTCGTGAATGTAATAAGGGAGATTATAGGATGATTTTAGTTCCCGTTGATTTATGGGATTTTGGAGGTCAGAAGATCTACTACATGACTCATCAGCTCTTCATATCAAGCAGAGGAACATTTGTCATTGTATTTAATGGTAGTATTGATCTAAACGCAGAATTTGAAGATCTTTCTTTTCTTCCTGGCCATAAAGACAAAAACACATGTGCAGGTAAACACATATATATATAAATAATATTAGTAGAGCTGATTGTCATTTTTGTGGTAATCGATGTCAAGAATGTGATAACTATTGAAATGATAAATCTTAGAAAAAAATTGAAGGGTAATTTTCTTTAGACATTTTATCGTTAAGATTACATACATTATTGGTATTTTTAGATTTTTCCTACACCCAAAACTTGTTAGCTTGCAAGAAACAGATTGGCTGAAAGAGGGACACAGTTTTGCCCATTTGATTTCCGACAGTCTGTTAAAAAAAACAGTCCTCTAAACTGGACAAATGCATAGCCGATCAGAAACTCTAACATTTTAATCACTTCTTCCTCTGTATATTTTTTTCTGTGATTGTGGGTAGTATTTAACAAAGTAAAAACACGTTTATTTCGAAACCCCCAAAACATCAACATGTTCAAAATTACCAGGCTTAAAATTTTGACAAAAAAAAAGAAAAACAAAATTTTTTTTAAAAGAGACGAGCCAAAAAATAAAGGTATGCATGTCTTATAACAAAAAATGTACATTAAAAATAGGCTGAAAAAAAATCTTACCCATGTTTTTCCATCTATGTTCATGATGTTATTGGTGTTATTCTACATGTAAACTGTGGTGTGCGTTTGTGTATCGATGGTAGAATTCTATTTAGAGTCATGTAACATATGATAAATGCCCGTCAATAGGTTTGTCTGATCGAATATTAGAATAATAAAAAAAAGAAAAATAAAGAAAAAAAAAGCTCCGTCAACTTAGTATGTGATTCAACAATATTTGTGTTAACGCGTTAGCAACCAAGCAAAATTTGGTTAATATGGCCTAAGCAAATAGCTCTAATATCATCTAGGGCACTGCATATATTAATTCGGTTTAATATGAAACATGCCAATTTTATTCTTTAATACTAAATGTCATCCGAAATGGTGTTTTAGTACATTAACTCGCAATATTTTAGTAACCAAAAGAAAAATGACAATTTAGTTCATTGTACATGCTTTAATACAAGATGATTAAGATTACACAAAAAAGGATTTAGACTTTTGGAGCATTATTTTTGTTAATTTGGCAATAATAATTGATGGCATAAGGGAGGAAATAAAAGCGTTTTCGAAATCGTCTACATAACTTTGAATTTTACATTTAAAGAATGATTTATCGGCTATGATTAAATATAGTTTGTTATCGGAAAATTTGCATGATAATGACCTTCTCAGTCATGTAAAAATTTAAGTTAGTTTATCAGTCTTATTTAAGTATGTCCGTCTGTCGATGGACAATTTTTTTTCTGGAGGACATTTCGAGAACTTCTAGGTGTGCATTTTTCCAACATTTTCGAATAACACAATGCCGAAGCAACTGCAACTTATGTCTCTTCAGTGCAGATAAAATTAAAATAGTTCGAAGACCATAAACCAAAATTTGTAAAATCTGATAGAGCACAAGTAACTAATAGAGAGCTCCGCTTCGAAGCGCTTAGAGTTAATTTTACACCTTTAGTTTACAAATTATATATAAAGATCTGTATAACCCGTGTATTCAGACAATCTTTAAAAAATACTGGAAAATGTTTAGTTCCTGTTTACCACAGTTTGTCTTGATAGAATATTTGTGGATTGTTAGTTATTTTTTTTTAATATAAATATGCTTTGTTTTGTCAACGCTTGCTTTAAAGATAGGACTTGAACTATTCTCCAAACATGAAATACTCATGAATTACTAGCAGATTGTGGCATGTAATTGTAATTTTCAGCCACTGTTGATGTTTCCTATTATCTTTTTTTTCATTGAATTATATGACTTAAAGAAAAAGCAATCTTATTTCAGCATATATAATGCACTGGGTTAATTCTGTACTGACGTTTTGTGACGAGACAATGACAGATGATGAAATTGTTTATCCTAGAATTTTGTTTGCTGCTACTCATAAAGATAAGGTGGTAAGTCATTAGTGTTAAATGATGCGCAATAGCACTAAGTCGTCTTTATTATCAACTTTTGGCCGAAGGGTCATATAAGCCGTGTTAGTTGCACCCTCCTCTGAAACTGCTGGGCTAATACAAGCCTAACATGGTCCGAATTTTCTAGGGGAAGGTTGTGATATTTTAGGTTCGTAAACCCATCTACATGATCACTGTTTATAATAATAAGACATAGGGCGATGTAAGTAACTCGTATACCGTTACAGGTATCAAAGAGCTAGCTTAATGAAATTAATCAACATAATGAAATGATGAATTAGGGAATATGGAGTAATTACACACGAGACAAAGTCTCTGCAAATACATGTTATAAAATCAAAGGAACAACGCATTTATTGTTGTTCTTCATATTGAAGTCACCATGAATGTACTCTGCAATTTTGAAGAAAGTTTAATAATCCGTCCTGGAGTAATTTTGCCTTTTCTGTAAAATTTTCGATTTTATGATTCTTTTTATACGATTGCAAAAAAATGAAGTCGTATGGTATGGAGCTGTCGTCGTGGTCTGCCTCTTTTTCATCTATAGATACTTTTCTTTTTGGTCAATAACTTTAGGTTCAGTTAATTAATTCTATGAAAAATTAAGACAATGTTCCTTCGTACAAAAGGAAGTAGTTTTGGTGATTGTGATCCTACCCGTTTTTTTGTTGTTGTTTTTTTTTTTTGTTTTTTTGTTTTTTTGTTTTTTTAAATAGGGTTAAAAGGGTTTAAATTGGTTGTTTACATATATTTTGCTGTAGAATCTTTATTGTCTATTGCATTTTGATGGATTTATATCAGTGTGCTCCTTAAGAAATTTCCAATCTAGAATATATAAACGGATTTCACATGGCATGTACCGTTCATGAGATAAATTGTGCCTAAAAAGGGGCGAATTTTATAATCAATTTTGTATCTTAATTTAGTTTTTATACCCCCACTCTATAGAGAGTGGGGTATACTGCATTCACCTTGTCTGCCCGTTCGTCCGTTCGTCCATAAATTATTTCCGTCACAGTTTTCTCAGCTTCTGCTTAAGGGATTGATTTCAAAATTGGTATGCAGCCTCTATATGGTTTGTTGTAAGGAACGTCCTATTTTGAGTATTTTCAGATGTGTACTTCCTGTTTGACGAAATATGGACTTTGTACGAAATTGAGTGAAAACATGACCTTTTCGTCACATTTTTCTCAGCTTCTAGAAGAGGGATTGATTTTAAAATTGGTATGCAGCCTCTATATTGTTAGTTGTAAGGAACGTCCTATTTTGAGCCCTGTCAGATATGGTCTTCCTTTTTGACGAAATGTGGACCTTTTTATGAAATGGAGTGAAAACAAGAATTTTTGATCGCATTTTTCTCAGCTTCTACAAGAGGGATTGATTTCAAAATTGGTATGCAGCCTCTATATGGTTAGTTGTAAGGAACGTCCTATTTTGATTCTTGTCGGATGTGTACTTCCTGTTTGACGAAATATGGACTTTGTACGAAATTGAGTGAAAACATGACCTCTTCGTCGCATTTTACTCAGCTTCTAGAAGAGGGATTGATTTTAAAATTGGTATGCACCCTGTATATTGTTAGTTTTGAGTCCTGTCAGATATGATCTTCCTGTTTGACGAAATGTGGACTTTGTTACGAAATGGAGTGAAAACATGACTTGTTCGTTGCATTTTTCTCAGCTTTTACAAGAGGGATGGATTTCAAAATTCACTTGGGTAAATGTGATATCGGTAACTGCTGTTACCGATATCCAAAGATGGCGGACACGTTTCGGCTGAATATTATGACAGTCGATTTTGTAATAATAACAGATAATTCCGCCATGTTTTATGTCTTATTTGATACATTTTAAAATTTAGAACTGGCAGCTTACAGGTTTCGTAAATTATTTAATCGCTGAGAAGAGAAAATAGCGGTACAAAAAACCGCTGTGATGTCGGTAACTGAAGAAAATAAATTTTCGTTGATGTCCGTAACTGGAAATGAAGATATCCGTAACTGTTATGAATTTTGTCTGTCTTGTCAAATATATTTGTCATACGATTTAGATAAATATACTACCGCATTTTCTTTGTGATGTCTCAAGGAAGTTCAAAGACCAGTTCTGGTCGATTTCCTTTGTTGGTCATAGATGTGTGTCCGTTGTGGGTGGTCAATTCAAACTTATTTCTCATACTAGTATGTTACCAATCCCCCCAAATAATAAATAAAATAATTAAAAACAAAACAAAAAAAAAAGCAAGAAACAAACAGACAAAAAGAAAAAAAAAACCAAACATACAAACAAAACGATTCACGCAGTCACGATAAAATACACAAATCTGCATGAAGATTACAACAACAGTGACAGAAATTAGAAGGTTCTACAATATACCGAGAAAAAAATAATGACCCCGGAGTAGTAGAAATTTCACAAGAGATTTCAAGGTTATGACAGAGCCCGTATCACTCACTTGCCTACTGGTTTCATTTATGTTTTTTACAAAAGAGGAAAGACCTCTGGAATCCATGTAACGGTTTTCAAAATATTGCAGTTTTTCATAATGCCCAACATCAAACTTGAATGCATGATCTTCATTCAAAATCAAGTTAAATGTTCGACAAGTAGCGGTGAGACGACATCATAGGTAAACAGATGTCGCGGATGTTGGGCGATTTTTTAGCGTTATCTTCGGTATGGCGTATGCTCTTTTTTCCTTTGATTCTATCTTATTTCAAGTTATCCAAAATATATGACTAGAACGCGTTTTGATTCTTCCTAGATGGTTTGTCCATATTTTCTGGAAATGATCATGTTTCAGTAAGCACATTTTTACCCCCCCCCCCATTTTTTTAAGGCGACGGGGGCATTCATTAATAAATGATCGTCCGCTATGTTAAGATGTTTAGAAGAAATTTTAAACACCCTGAAAACAGCAAGTACTAGTTTCGGCTCCTATTTTGTCTTTTTGTGCAGGCTGTCTTTATGTTAACATGTTTTGCTTTGAAGAGGGGACATAAGTTGAAACTGAAAGTCGGTCCTGATGGGACCCTGAATGTGTGTATGTGTGTGTGTGTAGAGGAGGGGGGTAGGCACATCTAGTGATTCCAGCGCATGGCCTACATGCAAACCGCTATGGCCCGACCTGTTATAGGCATTTCAAAATAAATGATGGGTTAACTCTGCCCTTTCGATGTGTCCGGTCAAAAAAAATCTTGAATCGCAGTTCGGACCAAACCTTCAATTTTTGCCACGAAGAACTTTCGCCAAATATAGAATTTACTGACCGTGTATGTATTTGCCTTATTGGTAACTTACAGTCTGTGAAATATATAACATTGAATGAAATCAAATTAAATTTTTATACCACAAATTCATACTGCTCATTTAAAAAAAACGGTACTGGAAACGGGACAATGGTCATGTCAACTTGACCTTAAAAGAGGGTCATAGGATCGACTGAGCCAAAATTTGTTCTTCTCATCCTCAAAAACAAGAATACAAAATGACAAAGATATCTCATAAATCAACAGTTACAGACATCCTTATCAAGGACTTGAATACCAGTTACGGATATTAGTTTCTTCAGTTACCGACATCACCGCTGTCTTTTTAAAGCTATTTTCTCTTTTTAGTAATTAAATTAGCAAACAACATTTAGCAGTTTAATTCCAAATTAAGTAATACACCAAATAAGTTTTTAAGGCTGAATAAAAATGCCTTGTTATTACAAAATCGACGGTCATAATATTGAGCTGAAACGCGTCCGCGATCTTGAGATATCGGTAACTGCAAATACCAATATCACATTTACCCCAGTGAAAATTGGCATGCAGCCTCCATCTGATTAGTTGTAAGGAACGTCCTATTTTGAGTCCTGTCAGATGCATACTTTCTGTTTGAGAAAAATTGGACCTAATTATGAAATTTAGTGAAAACAGGAATTTTTTATCCAGAGTTCAATGAGTGGGGGTTAACCTGGTTGCCATTCGGCGACTGCTCTTGTTGCAATAGATTCCTTACAGAAAAAAAAATTCATAGCGCTAAACTCACTGATTTTTATTACTTGCTTCCTTTACGAGCTATGAGGGGACAAACGAGGCCAAAATTTCAAGCATGCAGATTACCTCAAACATTTATTTTTTCATTCGGATTTCAATGGGATTATTTCTTTGGATTCCTCTTGTTGTAAGCTTTCAATAGTTTCCGCTGAATTTTGCGTAGCCTTTACCGTTTAAGAGCAAGAGGGTTTAATAGGGCCAATATTGCAATTGTTAGATATAATTATGTAAAATCTTTATTTTCATCAGGTTTTGATGTTATTCAATTTCTTTAGATTGCTCTTATTGTGCAGTCTTTGAAGCAGGAGCCGTTATTGTGTTTGACTGATTGTTGATTTATTGATAACGGATTTTTGACTGATTGGTGATACATCGGCAAACGAAACCGAAGCAAGAACGAGAAAAGGGGAAATTCTAAAATCATATATCCAAAATCACAGCAATTCACAGCAACACGAATTGAGACAGTATGACAAAGAGAAAACAAAAATAAACAAGAACGCTACAAAACGAAAGGACTGGCAGTTTGAACCCCTATAAAAAACTGAGGTATCATCAGGTGTTCCGGAATGGTAAGCATGATCTGCTCCACGCGTGGCACCCGTCACACTGCCGGTGAAAAGTCCGGTTTTGTCACTGTAGGTGTGAGTCAGTCCGGTAATAAACTCTGGATCTACCCAAAGATATCTGTTCTCATTTGTGAAACAGAAACAGAAACATTGTAATGGTCTGTCAAATCGTGGTGACGACCGTAAAACTTCTGTAATGACAATTGCAACAGTGATAGAACATACCCTTGATGTATAAGTTTTTGGGACAGTTATTTCACTCTGTTGACAAAATCGCTGTACAAACTACAGACAAGGCAATAGCAAATGAGTTCTGAAATGTACACGCAATATGCCGGAGAAGTGGGAATATTACTGCTCAAAAACGGGAAGTTAATTGAATGATTGGTCACTGATCTTCGACGGATCCATGAGTGACGGATGTATACGTAGTTTACTTATTGCGAGTTGTATCAATCAGTAAATTGTGTATGACTGCTACGTGTGTATTGGGAATTTTAAGAATTGAATTAACTTAATCTTTTTGTGTGTTTCCATCTTGTATAATATTTTTTTAGAATGTTTTATGAAGAGCTTGGAAATAGTGTATTTTGTTCACATTTTTATCGAATATTCGTGTTCTCAAATACGCAAAAAAAAAACTAACCCTTTTTCTTTTGTTTTTGACTTGTTCATCTTCTTATACTCATTTTCTTTTCTCATTTCGCATACGCACATGCAATTAATATTGATTTCCTGAAAATTCTTTGCGAAATATGTAGAAGAGCCAATTTCATTTTTTTTTGCAGTTTTGGTAATAAAGACTAGGGAAAAGTTAGACAAATCAATTTTTGTTTGAATATGTAACATTTTGAAGGAGTTTTATATGTTGCCAATACAAATTGTTATTGAATGTTAGCAGAGATAAATTTTGAAATTTTAAGTTTGCAGTTTAAACTCAATCTTTAAAAATGACCAACACAATTTATCCATTTTAAAGACTTAACTTCATCATATCATTCGAAGGAGTTATATATGTTGCGAATACAAATTTTATTGAATATTAGCATTAATAAAGATTAAAAAGTAAGATTTTTAGTTTGCAGTATATTGTCAATCTTAACGATGACCAAAAAATATTGAAACATTTACTTCACATATTCTTTCAAAGGAGTTTGATTTGTTTCAAATACAATTTTTATTCAATTTAGCAAAAAGTGTAAAAAGTAAGATTTTTTTTTGGTGTTTCAGTTTAAACTTTATGTTTAAAAATGAACAAAAAAAAAAAAAAAAAAAAAAAAAAAAAAAACAGTTTGCATTTTGGAAAATTTTATTTCATTATATAATTTGAATTGAGTTTAATTTGTTGCAAATACAAATATTAATGAAATTTAGCATAAATAAATTTTGAAAAGTAAAGTTTTCGTTTTCGGCTGAAACTTTATTTTGAAAATTTTACATCATTATATACTTTCAAAGGAGGTTCATATGTTGCAAAAACAATTTGTTTTATTATACCCCCGCTCCGAAGGAGGGGGGAATACTGTTTTACCTCTGTCCGTCCATCCGTCCGTCCGTCATTCCGTCCGTCCGTCCATCACACATACTTTCGTCGCATTTTTCTCAGCAACTACAGAAGATAACCACTTGATATTTGGTATGGTGCATCAATATGGGATCCTATACTGCGCCTCCCCTTTTCAGCCATATTGAATCACCACTTCTTGTTTACCGACTTTGTTAGTTTTTTACTTTCATTTTCAAAATCCTGACTTTTTGTCGCATTTTTCTCAGCAACTACACATTACAGCCACTTGATATTTGGTATGATGCATCAGTATGGGGTCCTATACTGCGCCTCCCCTTTTTCAGTCATATTGAATCACCACTTCCTGTTTTCAGACTTTGACTTTTTTACTTTCATTTTCAAAATCCTGACTTTTCGTCGCATTTTTCTCAGCAACTACATATGACAGCCACTTGATATTTGTTATATTGCATCAGTATGGGGGTCCTGTACTGTGCTTCTCCTTTTCGGCAATATTGAATCACCACTTCCTGTTTACCGACTTTGTGCCTTTAAACTGTCAATTTCCAAATTGTGACTTTTTCATTGCATTTTTCTCAGCAACTACACATGACAGCTACTTGATATTTGACATGGAGCTTCAGTTAAATGTTCTATACTGCATCTCCCCTTTTCAGCCATATTGCAATACTACTTTCTTTTTACCCACTTCATGATTTTTTTTACTTTCACTGTCCAAGTTGGACTTTTCGTCACACTTTTCTTGGCAACTACACATCCCAGCCTTTTGATATTTCACAGTCAGCTTCAGTATTGTTTAGTTTATTGCATCTTCCCTTTTATACGAAAGCAAAAAATTTGAGGTCGTATAATGGTATGGCACTGTCGTCGTCGTCGTTGTCGTCGTCCGGCGTGGTTGTCGTCTGTAGACACTTTTGGTTTTGGTCAATAACTTAAGATCTTGTTGACCAATCCTTATGAAATTTTAACACAGTGTTCCTTTGCACAAAAGGAAGACTGTGGTAAGTTTTGGTTATTTTGGCCCCTCCCGTTTTGAAAAAAGGAGCCAAAAGGGGGAAAATTGGGTGTTTTCACATATTTGGTTGTAGAATATTTATTATTTATTGGATTTTGATGGAGTTTCTTTCAGTGTGTTCCTAATTAAATTTCCTATCAGCAATATGTCAACGGATTGAACGTGGCATGTACCGTTCACGAGATAAATAGGGCCCAAAAAGGGGGATTTTCAGAAATTTCAATATTTTTTATTTTTAGTCCGATTTTGATGCAGTTTTTTGCAATGGATTCCTCTTGAAAAAAACATAGAGCTGCACCATCAGATTTTTGACAACTTGTTTCTTTTCCTAGCTATAAGGGGACAAAATTGCAAATTTGCAGAATACCTACAATTTTTTATTTTTCATCAGATTTTGATGGGATTTTTTTCTTTGGATTCCTCTTGATAAAAGCTTTCTGTAGTATGTATCAGATTTGGTGTAGCTTTAACTGTTTCCGAGCTACAATGGGTCATAGGGGCCAAAATTGCAATTTTTGAAATAAGTGAGTGAAATCTTTGTTTTTCATGATATTTCATTTGATGTTTTTTTTTTGGTTTTTGTTTTGAAGTCCTCTTGTTGTAAGGTTTTGGTAGTATATGTCAAAAGATTTTGCATAGCTCTTACCGTTTTTTAGCTGTAAGGGATCAAAGGGGCTGAAATTCCAATTTTCAAAATACGTAAAATCTTTTATTTTTTGTATTGGATTTTTGGGGTTCCTTTCTTGGGATTCCTTTTCTTGTATAGTTAAAGTAGTATGCAGACCAATTTGACATGTCTCTTACCATTTCATATATATATTAGAAATTATAATGACTAATTTAGATTTTTCCTTAGTTTGTGTGCAGCTAATTACTGAGTCAAGCTCTTTATTGTGTCCATTCAATTACTGGGTCAAGCTCTTTACAGTATCCTCATTCATTTTTAATTACACTTGTTCAAATGTCAGTGTTTCGACATGCTGCGGTCGTATCATGCTGCGCTCGGCGTAGCCCTTTATTGGTAATATTGCAGGGCTACTTCCTGTTTATCAACGTTGTGCGTTTTTACCAAAATTTTCAAAATGTGACATTTTTGTCATACTTTTCTCAGAAGCAACATATCACAGCCACTTGCTATTTAGCGTGGAGCTTCAGCATGGGGCACTATACTGCGTCTACTCTTTTCAGAGATATTGAAATACTACTTTACTGACTAACTTCATTTCTATCTTTATGTCCCGCATCCTACTCACATTATTTGCATCTTAATTTTTTTCTGCAACTGTAAATGCTTGTATTGTGTCCACATTTGTACTGTGTCCACACACACTTACTTTTGCACTTACCATATAGATTCAGGGTTCAATGAGCGGGGGTATAAATGGCTGCCATTCGGCGACAGCTCTTGTTAATTTTAGCAAAAACTGAGTTTGAAAAGAAAGATTTTTAGTTTGCGAGTTCTCAATCTTTAAAAATGACCAAAAATAATAATATATATTTTGTTTAATTGTACTTCATTTTATTGTTTCAAAGGATTTTTTTATGTTGTGAATGCAAATTTTATGAATTTTAGCATATGGTCAGATAAGTAAACTCAGTCTTTCAAAATAACAAAAGTATTTCAGTTTTAGAAAAAAAATTTGACGAAATTTATCATGTTAAGAAATACAAATTACAGAAATTACAAAAATAATCATGCTTCAAAAGCAGGATTCTCAGCCTGGGGTTACGTTCAAGCTTTATAAACAATCATACCAGTTATATTTTTTTAGCATTTTGTATCATTATATTCTTTGGAAGTTGATTTACATGTTACATGAAGAATATACAATTTAGTCTAAGGGTTATAAAATGGCATTTCCAATCAGCCTTCTCAAATCAGAACTTTCAAAATAATATATACCTCACTGATCGTGTGAAGGGTGTCACTAGTGGAGCAGGACATGCTTACCCTTCCAGAGCACCTGATGTCCTTCCTGGTTTTCATGGGAGTTCACACTATGAGTTCCTTAGTTTTTAATATCGTCTTTTTATTTCCGTGCCTGTGGCTGTCTCACGTCCTTGTTTTGTCTTTGTTTTTCTCTGTTGCCGTTTTTGCCATGTCTTCGGATTTCGATTTTTGTAGTCTTCGCTTCCCTTGTTCCTTCGGTATTCTACTGCCGTTGTTACATATATTTTAGCAAAATAACTAGAGCCAAGGACGTATATCATTATACGTCCTAGTCAGAAACATATGCATAATTATATGTCTCTGCATAAACTTTTATTTGAAAGGCATTGTTTTCGTGTATAAATTTGTCAAATAATTTGAGTTTGTTCATTCCTTTTTTTGTTCGTCCCAATCGCGGGTACATTGCGTTTGCATTCCGGATTCCGTTTTTTTGTTCTTCCTAATCGCTAGTACATTGCGTTTGCATTCCGGTAATGGTCTTATGTTGAACAATCATCACGATTTGACAGACCGTTACACTGTTTCTATTCAACAAATGAAAATAGATATTTTGGGTAGATCCAGAGTTTTACCGGACTGACTAACGCTGACTGTGACAAAAACCGACTTTTTACTAGCAGTTTGACGGGTGCCACGCGTGGAACAGATCATGCTTACCCTTCTGGAGCACCTCAGTTTTTGTAGGATTCACACTGCTAGTGCTTTAGTTATGTGGCGTTCTTTACATTTTTTTGTTTGTTTTTGTTTTGTCTTTGTCATACTGTCTCAATTCGTGTTGGATGTGAATTGCCGTGATTTTGGATTTATGATTTTAAAATTCCCTCTTTCCTCGTTTTGCTTCGGTATTCGTTTGCCTATGTAGTTGAACAATCGACAACTTGAATATATTATTTTAATACGAGTAAATTTGTGTATTTTTGACGATTGTTGAAATAAGATATTCATCCTTCCGAATTTCAATGCATGCGAAAAAACTACTGTACATCTACTAGGTACATGCAGATATCTCATGTAAATATAACATTAACCTTAACTTGTTGCTTAACATGCCTAACTTGTCTTCATAATTTGTGTTCTACATTCAGTTTTTGCAATGAAACGAAACTTTTATTCGAAAAATAAAAAAGTCTATCAATCAGTCAATAACGGTAAGGAACGATCGGTCATCCGTCAGACACGTAAATAACTTTCCTTTTTTTCAGCATTTAACAGATTGTTAACTGATCGATCATTGATCAACGACTGATCGTTGATGGTTGAGGGATTGCTAAACGATCGCTCTTTTAGTAATGGCTACTGCAACAGGGACTGTAGGCTCTCAGTAGTATATCAACACATTTGGCGTATCTCTTACTGTTTCCGAGCTATAAGGGGTCCACGGGCAAAAAATTGCAGTTTTTCCTTACATTTGAAATCTCTATTTTTTATCAAATTTAAATCGGATTTTTTATTTGGATTCCTCTTAATCTGAGATTTAAGTAGTATGTGAAACCTTTGTCTTATCTATTACCGTTTGTATGTGCTATAACATGTATAAGGGACGAAACTGGGCAAATATTGCAGTTTTTCGAATAATCTTAAATATTAAGCTCCCCTGACCTGAAAAGTCAGTGTGAGCTATTTTTGACTGTCATCAGCCCGTCCGCCGTCTGTTAAACTTTTCACATCTTCATCTTCTCCTCTGAAACCACTGTAGCAAATTCAACTAATGTATGGAAGGTCTAATACAAAGACTGCCCATTTCGTTCCGATCCGATAACAAACATGGCCGACAGCAAGGAACATAGTTTAAAATTTGACCCTATGGCAAAATGTGCTCCGGAATCACTGAAGCCAACTCAACAAAACTTTATAAGAACAATGTATTGGAGGACCATCACAAAAATTGCTCATTTGTTCTAATCATTTGTTCTAATCTGATGAAAAATATGGCCGCTAGTGAAGAACATAATTTAAACACTGAATCTATGAGAAAAATACATTTTCATCTTCTCCTCTGAAACCACCGAAGCAAATTCAACTTATTTTTCAGGGATGATGTATGGAAGCACTTTACAAAGATTGTTCATTTGATTCCTATCCGACCAAAACAATGAACGCCAGCGCAGAACATGCATGAATATTGTACACTATGGGAAAAAACATCATTTTCATCCTCACAACTAAGGCAAATTGAACTAAACTTTACAGGGGGAATATATGGAAAGTTTATTACAAAGATTGCTCATTTTGTTAAGAACCGACGAAAAACATGGCACAGGAAAATTTTTTAACCCTGTGGTTAAAGTTTTTTGAATCCAAATCCTTATTAAATCTTATTTGAATTTCACAAAAAGTGGTCAAAAGTTAGATGATAATCAGAATATTACCTCAAGCTGAGAAAAAAGCGATGTATTTTTTGCGTTTTTCCGTATTTTTTCCAAATTTGGACTTATTTTTTGTTAAAAAAAATTTAATTTAAGAAAGTAAGATAGAGTCTTGATTCGTAATAGAATTACATTAAAATTGCCATTTTGGCATAAAATGAGCAGATGTGTAACAGGCTGTTGGAATTTTGATTCCGCTTCCAACATTGGTAAATTTCCTGCAAATGTCAAAGACCAATAATTTTTGAAATTTTTGCATCCATTTACAAATTTTGAAAATGTTTTAGTATCGAGCGTATTTTTGAACACTAAAGAATTGAATGAAATGGTTCCAAGTTTGGTTAATTTCCTAAAACTCTCAAAAACAAGCTATTTTAAGAAATTCTTCTTAGCAACAATGCTTTTCTAATCAATTTGAATCAAACAAACATTTTTATTCATACAATTGCAAAAATTTTTTATTCAAATTTCGGTTAAACATCCTGGAACTCTCAAAGACCAGTTATGTTTTGGACTTCTACCTATAGCTAGCAACTGTAACTTTTTCAGTTCCTTTTAGTTATAATGATCATTTTCAAAAGTCAAATTGGAAAAATCTTATATTCTTATTTTGGTAAAATTTCCAGAAACTCTAAAAGAGCTGTTATTTTTGTAATTCTACCTAGCAGCCATATCTTTTTCAATTCCCTAACAGTTATAATAATCATTTTCATTAATCGCGTTTTCAAATTTTATTGTACAACCTTAAACTACATATATTGTAGGTTACATTAAAAAATATTATACCAAAATGTCAGGTGGGCTGGAAAACGGCCCTATTGCAACCAGTCCTTTGATCAAAAACTTGTTGGAAAGTCACTTTTGAAGTCGTGATTTTAATTTGGGTACCTCATCGAAAATGACCGCCGGCAGGAAATATAATTTGACATAGAACCTTACCGGAAATTTCATTTATAAGATTATTCGAAGCTGCTCTGCCATTTGTTAGAATGATCCTAAGATGGCCCTTCCTTTATTAGTTCAGATTATTAGCTGGCCTGATGACAACCTGCCATTTGTATTAATGATCTTAAGATTGTGCTTCCTCATTAGTTCAGATTATTAGATGGCCTGATGACAATCCTCCCATTTGAAAGAATGGTCCTAAGATGGCCCTTCCTTTATTAGTTCAGACTATTAACTGGACTGATGACAATCAGAAATTCTTCTTGTATCTTATTTTTACCGTGCACTCTATGTGAAAACATTAAAATCAGAAATTGTTATATTGATAGTTCTCTAGTTACATGGATATAAATTCTTCCTGTATCTGAGTTTTACCGTGCACTCTATGCGAAAACAACATAATCAGAAATTGTTATATTGATAGTTCTCTAGTTACATGGATATAAATTCTTCCTGTATCTTATTTTTACCGTGTACTCTATGTGAAAACATTATAATCAGAAATTGATATATTGATAGTCCTCTAGTTACATGGATTTAAATCTATTTGCTAAATCTTTTATTATTTCCGGTCGACAATTTGTTGCGGTGGTGTCTGCCTCATTTGTCTTTTTGCCTCATTGACTTACCAACTATGTTCGGTTATTTTTGTAATCCCTAATTGCATAAATATTTTGAGAATCAAGGTCAGCGATACAGGCACTTGAGAGCCTTTGGTTCAAAATCAAATGACCCCCTAATTAGATTTTAAGGTAGCACAACCGTCTTTTGAATGAAAATTTCAGTCCCTGACTTTAAATGCTCGTAACTTTGTTACCAGTAAAGATAAAATAACAAATGAGGTGTCAAATGAAATTAAAGAGATTAAATTGTTTGTTAGTGCTAATTTCAGTAGTATTCCTTATAAGCATCAATGCCAAAATTTCAATATTTGGCAAAATATTAGGTTTTAAGGGTTATATTTTTAAAATAAAAAATAACTCTTACACATTTACAGGTAGCTGAATTCTGTTTCTTTGTCTAAAAGAACCCTTCAATTGCTGCAAAACCGTGTCTCAGATTTTTGAAACAAGGCCTAGTTAAAAATTAAATTAATTTTAAAATTTCACGGAGTAAAAATTTAAATTTTATTTATTTTCAAACCAGATCCTATATCAAAAATCTGAGACACAGTTTTGTTGCATTTTGATGATTCTTTCAGATAAAGTACCTGTAAAGATGTAAATGTTATTTTGATTTTAAAAATTTAACACGAAAAATACTCACACTTAAAAGGAATTATATTGAAATGAGCACTACAAGTTAGTTCAATCAGTTTTCCTTTTATTTGATACCTCATTTGTCATTGTATCTTTACTAATAACAAAGAAAGGCGCCGACAATTTCATTCAAAAGACTGTTGTGCTACCTTAAAACCGAAAAAAAGACTATGGACGATTACTTCAATAATTCGATACTGTACTGCTATTAGTGAATCGTATTTTCTATAAGTATAAAAGATTACTTTCCCCTTCGATTTTTTTTAGGATGACGTGTTTACTCGCAGGGAAGAAATGATAAAATCCTTACATGATTTATTTAAAAACCATGCGGGGAAACAGCATTTGATGATTGATCAGTTGTTTTTCATAAACGCGCAAGACTTGAAAGATGATGTTTTGGTTGCATTACGCCAGGAACTGGTAGATGTAGCCATCAAGCATCCATGTTGGGGTGAACTCATGCCAACCAAATTTGTCCCATTGGAATTGCAACTGTCAAAACGTTCGGATGAAGGAAAGAAGATTCTGTCAATAAATGAAGTACGAGAAATCAACGAAAAGAATCAGTCCATGACATTGACACCAAGCCAGCTGAATACATTTTTGAAAACAGAACATGCGCTAGGAAAAATGATATTTTTTGACGAACCGCATTTGAGAGAATACGTTATTGCTGATCCATCTTATCTGATAGAAGTTCTCCGCTCCATTATTACCCAGAAGCCCCTTTGGCCTGATGACGAAAATTTGAGAAATATTTTCACAAAACTAAGCAAAACAGGAATTTTGAACAAATCCGATATCTTCAAACTGTGGGAACAACCCAAGCTTCAGCATGTATATCCATTCAAGGAACATATGATAAACATTCTCGTTCGATTAGATATCATGCTACAACCGGACATTGACTTTTCCTGTGATGAAAATGGTGGCATGGCACCTGATGAGACATATTACTTAGTTCCATGCATGATAACCGAACGCCCATTAACAGCGTTTTCTGACAAAAAGAAATGTATTTACATTGCATACAAGTTTACCGGAGAAATAGTTCCACCGGCGTTAATGTACCGATTCCTGGCTTCCTTTCTGTCGATGAGAAATATGAATTTGAACAAGGACTCCAGGGATTTGATCCTTTTTACAGATAGTGCAGTTGTCACAATTGACAAAAACACAAACTACAGGCACATGTCCAGGAAAATAGACTCGTCGTTACGTTGATACATTCAGATAACAAAGAAAAAATTGAGCCATACATTGCTGCCACAGCACAGGAGTGTTTGACAAGAACCATTGTTCGTACATTCGACTTTTACTCAACAATAGCCCGTACCAATTTTTGGGAGGCAAGGCGTTTTCCATTTACCATGGAGCTCGGTGTAAATTGTGGAAATGGACTCTGCTTCTTTGCCCACAATTTGAGATTGCCAGAAAGTCGAGGATATTGGACTTGCCTACGACACAAATGTACCAACGATACGAAGTCATCCTATCTATGGTTTTCAGAGAAAGTGAGTAACTTTGGGTTGCGGGTGTAAGTAGTGTAGATGTGTAATGAAACTCAATAAAAACTTAGAATATTTAATGTAGCATGTAAAACAGCATCACTATATCAACTCATCTTATCAAAAGAATTGTCGCGAGCTATTGCAGTCACTTTGTTAAAAATATAAAGAAAGGATAGGAGTTAGATGTATTTGAGACAAAGTCGCCATACGCTTCAACAATGAGCATTGTTCATACCTCACAGTAAGTTCAGGACGTCCCCTAGCAACAGTTTGAACGGAATTCATTGCTGGATGTCAAACAACGCTACATCCATGTCTTAAATGGTAATGGATGCAGGGTACACATAAATAAAACTTGTAAAGTGCTTTTACAATCATTGTAATCCCTTGTCCGACAAAACCACTAGTGTGTTTAGCTAGTTGACCATTGCAACAAATAGACGAATATAGGGCACTCATAAAGTCGATTCTTAACATAAAGTTGACATTATAAATAATTGAGATCAGGGCACTATAAACAATTTGTCAGAATATCATTTTGAAATTGCAACAACAAATAAAATAAAATAAAGAAATAATAATAAAAAATGCCAAAATTTGAAAGTATGATACTATGTCAATATAAGAAATTCTCACGAGAACAACTACACTATTAACGAAAAACATAGATTGCATATATTGTTGATCCATAGTCCACTATATTTTTTAATGAAGCATCACCATATGATATTGAAATGAGTAACTTAAGAAGTTCTTTCAAATTGTTGGTTTTGTTTAGTTCTCAAAGCATAAAATGTCATTCTTTTAATATTTGATTTTTTTTTCATATGCAAATAAAGCCATTTACGCCTCATTTGATTTTGTCAGCTTACAAGATGATGATATCTTGCAAACACTGTTATCTTTTGCCTGTTGATTTCTGATAAAAAAAACTTACTTTGTTTAATGTAAAATTATTTTATTTAGACTGCAGTACTGCAGTTAATGATTTAATGATTGAATGAAGGTTACGAAATAAAGATATAAATTTTGTTCTTTTAGGAACCAGCAGTCGGGACGGGCTGTCCAATTGGCTGTGAAGGTAATTATTTAAATTCAGGGGAAAAATAAGTTGCCTTTATATAGTTGACAAAGTTTCTTAATAAGGAGGTGCCAATCGATTAAATGACACTTTATTTTTTTTTCTTGGATTAATCTATTACGGTTGAAATCAGAATACATAACTTTCATTTGCCATGGAGCTTGATGTAGATTGTGAGAGTTTACCATATATATATATATATATATATATATATATATATATATATATATATATATCTTCCGTTACTTTTATCATACATTTAATCATGTCGTATAAGATATTAAAAAGCGTTCAAAATTACTTTAATTTCAAAATATTTGTAATGATAGTCCATATGAAGTCCTTGTTGCATTGTTTTATTTGCCTTTGCAAAAAAAATCTTACATATGAAAAAGAAAGGAAATGGGGTAAATGTCAAGGAGACAATATCCCATATCCAGGTTAAAATGACCCAAAGCAAAGCGTTTAGGGGTCACCGTACGGTCTTCAACACAGTGAGGCACATCACACCATATAGCAAGCTCTAAATGGCCCAATAAGGTAAAAAAGTGAATAAATCAATGAAAACAAACCACATGAACATTATATTAGTCATTATGTTTTAATGATGCATTCTCGTCTTCTCATCTAAAAAACAGAAATAGTGTCAATAATAATAATAATATATGGAAGCTGAAAAAAGAAAGAGGCACGAGTTAATAAATAATGATTCGTGCTCAGCAAGCAATGCTGAGTGTAACCAGTTAACAAAATGTCTGAAGACACGACTGTCGAAGAACAAATTCATTGGGAACAGCAAAAATTGGGCTATGTCCATGTCAAGTATGGACCTAAAAATTATTAGAGAAACATATTTCAAATCTCTATTTCGCAATGTTCCATATGTCTCCAGTCTCGATAGTTAAATTTGCAGTATTTAACATGCTTGGCAGGAATTGCGTATGAGAATTTTGAAAATGTTACTGTCTCGAGGTTGAAAAAGTCGTTTCTCACTTGATGCAATTGTAAAATCTGTATGTATCCAATGCTCCACTTTTTTACTTTAGGGCCTGAAATATCAAGGTTACAGAAATGTCCTTCTTTACGACACATACGAAGACTTGGTTCTTCACTGTCACCCCCTGAAGCTAAAGAATTGTACATAAATTTTGAGCTTTCGGAGCGACCAGTTGCTAAGTGGGAAAGGTACAAAGAAACATATTCCGCAAGAGATGCAGTTGACATGTATACTGTTGCTTTTCACGAGTGGGTCGAAAATGCGAGCAACCCCACGTTGGGAACACTGTTAGATGTTATGAAAAAAGCTGAGTTGGATGAGAGTATTTTATGCAATGTAAATATCCTTGTATTTTACTAGATACATGATACATAGTATTTGATTGATACCGAACCTTCCTTAACTAAATTTTAACTTGAATAATACGACATCTCAAGTGAATATGTTTCATGCATTACATGGCGTGAAATTCCAGAAACTTCCTTAACTAAATTTTGCTTAAAAATATGACATCTCAAGTGAATATGTTTCGTGTACTACATGTATATGGCGTGGAATTCCAGATGTTTTCATCAATTTAAAAGCGACACTTTATATGAATTTTTAGTCTTTAGGCAAATATTTTCAAAGACAGATGTTCATGGTTACAACACGAATGTTAAAATATGCATGCAATACGAACAGAAATAATTTAGAACGATACAGCACAGTATATCCATTTGAAAACACTTCATAGAGTAAAAAATTGTGATTTCTGACAGATGAGCAACCTTTACAGCCAATTAAATATAAAATTAATTTGATCAATACAATGCAAAGAAACTTTCTACATAATGGTAGTATATTATCTCGAAAATGTTTTAATTAATATGAATTTAAACTCCTTACAACTTAAACGAGGACTACAATAGGCTAAAGTTCAAATACATTACTTAAAGATGTTAGTGAAACAATTGAAAGTAATTGAATCCTGTAAGAAATGTAATTTGCTATTCCAAGTGCAGTCAAATGTGACTTTCATAACAAAAAAAATGTATGTGATAAAAATACGATCAAATGTATTTCCAGAGATAAACAATTCAAATTAGTCCAGATACACTATGTCAGTTTATTCCTAAATCCTCTCAACTGCTCACCGTTAACTAATACACTGTTCAATGATTTGTTTACTAATACACTGTTAAATGATTCGTTGAATGCAGAGGCCTTATTTTTAACAGACAATAGGGATTCCTATAGGAACGAATTAGGTGCCACTTTTAGCTGACCTTTTCCTTTAAGGTATAATACAACAGAAATAAAAAAAATAAATAAATAAATATTAAAATTAAAAAAATAACTAGCCCGGTCAATTAATATCAGCTTCAGATATAAAGACGATATACTTTCTCTTAATAATCCAAGATTTTAAGAAATATTTACATCAAATGTACCAAACTATGCTAAAATACTGCTTTGACGCAAATGTGATTGGTGTTGTGAAATGCCGTTGGAGCAATAGAAAATGCATTGGTCAAACACTAAATTTATTACGAAAATGCCATGTGCGTAGATCTTGATATGCTACACATTTTTGCAATTCAAACTTAACCTCTATCTCAAAACTTTTTTCGAAATATAATACATATATATATATATATATATATATATTCACGTCATATTTGACCAATAAAGGGCAAATTTGGTTTAAAAAGGTCCAGTAGTTTCAGAGAGGACGATTAAAAAAAAAATAGCAGATATTGTTTTTTTGAATCCATCGGTTTGAAATAAATATCCGTATGAATGCTTCAACTGGCATTTATCACCAATATGTCTTAAAACAGTAGTTTTTGTCGATTATGTTCTATCATTAGTTTGACATTTCGATTCATACAATTCAGAAGAGTTTTAAATGTATCCAGTTCATTCATACTTCCTTGCTATATAATGAAATCATCATCAAAATAACATTTCCAGTTATTCATATAGAATTCCTGAAATGGTTGTTAGAGTTCTGTCAACGATTTTTTTGGTATACTTTTGAGGAGTGATTTCCTATTACCATGATAGCGTAAGCTACAATATTACCGATAGCGGGTCCTGATTTTTGAAGATAAGCTACTTAATCAAACATGAAATAATTATTTTGTGATATGAATTTAAGAGTATCTGGTAGTAATTTAATTTCTTTTCAATTCTGTCTGGGATAAGTGTTAATCCAAAATTCTGTAGCTTTCATTCCATAATTGTGCAAAATATCTGAGTATAAGTTGGCAATTGAAATTTAAAACAGGGTTATTCTGCATAGACAATAACGAAAAATTAAAAAACTTTTCGCAAAACTGTTAAAACTTTATATGAAGTGTAAAATAGAATTTATTGGACTAAGGAACATATAAAAAATAGAGACTTGTTTTAATATCCAGCAGATAGCTGAGCAAATTATTTTTCTTGTGTATCATGGTGAACTTATTATTATTATTAGGGTATACAATCTTCAAATCATGTAGATGCTACATATATGTTTGCTGGCGGTTTTGCACCTATGTTGTCGTTTTGCCCTTTGAATTGACATTTCGGTTTTGTAATTTTGCTATTACTGTCATTTTTTATGCGTTCTTGTTCATTTTTGTTCATTTGTTTTATCTTTTTCATTCTGTCTCAATTAGCGTTGGATATGAATTTCCGTGATTTTGGAATTTTGATTTTGGAATTTCCTGTTTCTTCATTTTTGCTTCGGTATTCGTTCACCGATGTATGTATTATTAATATATCCGACCTTGCAGTCCTAGTTGTTGCAAAATCCGAACAAAATACGCACAATTAAGATAGAAAAACAATGACATGATAAAAAGTAATGGCAAAAACACTATGATATAGAGAAACTGGAACTACGATTTTATATTTTTCTTCACCGTGAAGTCATCTTGAGGTCTCCAACAATGAGATTTGCTCAAACCTAAAAGTGAGATTTGAATGCCAAATGTTTCACTGTTTCTTAAATTACACAGATAATTTCGATAATATCATATGATAGATCCACTATTGGGTTTGTCGGTTTCTTCAAGAAGTATTTATATATGAATATGTGTATATTAGAGCGTTTTTTATTTATTTTTTATAAATATATTTGTTTTGTTTGAATTAATCATTTTTTATTTAAATTTAGATTATTCGGGATATCCAATGTCCAATTGGTAAGTATTGTTTTAAATTATTTTATTACTACGCAGTAAATTGTTTTTTTAAATTTCTTGTTGTCTTCTTGTTAATACTGAAATAACATGCATACATTTTTTCATTAAAATCTTTTTTATTTGACATTATTTATCAGAAACTTTTTTTTGGAAAATTTAAAGAACCTGTATCCAGTCTTAAGTGTACTGCAGAATTGCTATAAGTTATATTGTTAAAAAAAATGCAGTAATTCCTTGTATCATTCTGTGTGCTCTTGAAATCATTAAATCAATTCAATGTTGTTTTTTGTGTTTTTGATACATGTAGCTCTTGAAGTAAGTGAGAACCGAACCGTCAGTCTAAAACGAACAATCAAAGGACAATGGAATCGTCGGAAAAACAAAGAAACAAAGGCATAACATGAGCATGATGAGCACGGCACAGAAAAGAAAATGAAGACACACACACATATACAAGATTGAACAACACAGACCAAATAAATAACCATGGGTGATATCACGTTCACCGATAGAGTAAGCATCTCCTGCTTCTTATAAGACACTCGTCGTATTGAACATGTCAACTCCGGTAGTTAAGTCAAATCCGGTAGATGAAATTCACACTTTAATGGCAAAGAGAAAGATATGTTGCCATCTGGGAAACAGATATCCCATAGAAGTCTTTAGATCGTGATATCGACCGTAAAACTGCTGTAGTGATGACTTCCAGTGTAAGGGTACCATACCCTTGCTTTGGTAGCATAATTGTAAGCAACTGAGCTCTATCTAGGTAGTCACTGTATCGAACTGAGTAGCGAATTAGTTGGCGGATATAAACTCCATATGCCAATTCTTTTGAAATTTTGTTACAAAGAAAATGGGAGATTGGCTATTGGAAAAGTGAAGTCATCTCGTTTGTCATACAGCCTAGTTTGTAGTGTACCTCTGTTGTCAATTTCAAAATGAAGGTCAAGGAACGAGGCCGCTGTAAGTATCTGTAGTATCCTTAATTTCGAGCTCTTTTGGATAGCTAAGTGACGAAAATCACCAAAGCGAGGGTTGGTAAGGGATAAAATATCAACTATATAACGAAAGCTGAATTTATAGGACTTGGCCAGTTTTTTAATCATTATTTTGAAGAAGCCCTTCAATGAATTCAGTCTCATATGAATGAAGAAACGGATCGGCTAAATGAAGTGCACAGTTTGTGCCCATTGTAATTCCGATAGTCTGTTGAAAAACATGTCCTCCAAACTGGACAAATATATTGTCGATCAGAAAATCTAACATTTTCATCACTTCTTCTACTGTATATCTTTTTCTGTGATTATGAGTCGTATTTCACATAGTATGCTTGTTCTCTGCCTATAATGATGTACTTATATCTTCGTTCACCGTTCTTACGGGATTAGCATCTATGAATGAAATCGGTCAGCCGTGATTTCAGTTGTTTATGAGGAATGGTAGTATAAAGTGGTGAGAAGTCAAAAGTTTAAATGCTGTTACAGTGTGATAATGGTCTCGATTTCAAGATGTCAAGCAGATCTTTAGAGTTTTTAATATCAACATTTCATTTACACCACTCCTTGAAAAGCTAGTTTCACAATGTTTTTGAAGGCCCTCTTTTACGGCTTTCAAGATGGAGGTTAATAGCTTAGAAATAGGTTTTGTAGAGCGATGTACCGTTGTTTATATGGGAAGTTTACAAATGAAAACGATGTTATTTGCGGCCTTATCTGCCGGAACAACGATATATTTGTCATGAATGGAGGGCAAGTATCTTAAATTCATTTACATAATAGATACCTTGTTTAGACTATAGTATGCATTCTCATTCCTTCTTATCAAATCGATTGATTTAGCTAACAATAATCTGCTGTGATTTGAGAGATAGTGACTTTGAAATTACATGTAGGTTCTTCATTTGGTGTTAGATAATAATAAACGCGAAGCAACCTAAAAACTAAAGCAATGGAAAAAAACTAACAATGTCTAAAAAAACTAACAGAAAATAAAGACCACAAAATCTCATTGAAAATATAGATTTTGAACCCAAAATATCTACCTGACATAAAAAATAGTTAAATTGTTTTAAAAATTCAACATCCAAATTGAAAAACAAACTTTAAGTATATTTATTTACAAAAACATAGTTTCATGACATAAAAAGTATATAAAATCTGACAGAGAACCGATCATGCCGAACCATTATGATTGTTAATAAATTAAAACTGTTACTTTATCTACATATATTTTGGTCTGAGATATTTGTCAACAATTTACAAGCAGTGATAAAAAAGTTTGTAACCTTCATGTAAATTAATTGGTTGGACATCTTCGTAAGACGGACAAATGAACGGAAAGACAATGAAAGATGGATGTATTTACGATATCACAAAATGCCCCGCCAGCACAAATCGTAAATTAAGGTCAACGTTAAATCTCATTTTCGAGTACATGACTGGTACTAATATGACCGCATGAAGAATGTTTCAGTCGAAAAGCAAGAGACGCTTCTACTTTGATATGTGCTGAATAGACTAGTATGCTGCCGCTGTGACCTTGATGCATTGTATTATTAACTTCAATCATATATGTGACAAAAATCGCTTTCGCTCATAACCATCATTGTCAAGTAACAAAGTTTCTGAAATTTTAAAAAAGTTCATTAATAATGTTGGAAAGTAATAACATTCAACGGCATATTATGTAACTGGCTGTATTGTTTGATAAACTCCAAAGTTCGTTTTAATTAATTAATTAAAAGCACTTTGCGTATTGCTGACAATTCGTTTAAAACCTAAGGGCGTATGATTCAATTTCCGTAACAACTTCAAGTAAATAATGTTTATAAATAATGCAAGGACTAATTCACTCATTGTCTCGCCGGCAACAAAGGTCGTGGAAGGCGAGACATATGGAAACAAAGAATGCCGATATTGGCGACGGCGTAAACTCAAGATGTCGTGATATAGGAACATAATACTTTGTCAGTTGGTAGCTTTAATTGAACCCTAGTCGGACACAAAAATTCATATCACCTTAACCATAATTCCATGGTCTAGTGATCAGGTTATGGAGATCAACACTAATACACTGCACATTTAATTTATACATGTTCGGAAACATGAGAGGGATGCGCAATTTACTTGACACTCAAACAGAAATGTTTTTCTCTGTGCCTTTTAATTATGACATCACAATAAGTTGACAAACATCAAACGTCATATTTCATTTAGTTGAAAGCGAATTAGGTCCCTTTGAAAATTAACATGTTCTGTTTCGTCTTCTACATTAAAAATCTCTGTTACTCAAACCGGAACTAATAGATTTTTTCAGGTAAAATGATATTTAAAGTGTGTCCCTTTAAAATTAAAAAAAAAGAAAAATAAATCTGATAGTTATTTCATATGAAATCTAAACAGTAAGCATTTTCTCAGTCTTTCCAAAATAAATTCTTTATAAATATTGCACAGAAACTACTGATTAGGCCTTGTTTTCAAAGCATGATAAAAGAAAAAGGTAATCGATATATAAATAGCTTTTGACATTAACTTCAATTTCATGTTCTAGTGGCCATGTGATTTTTTTTCAAATCTTCTTAATAAATGCAAGTGATATGTCATGAGGTTCTTGTATATTGTCTAGTCTTGGTAAGTACGTGGCAATCTGTCATATTGCTTTAATTTGAACTTGACCTCAATTGACGTCTTGAAGTAAGGATGTTTGCTCTTTGTTGAAACCTCATGTTGACTTCAAGATGAAGAGCAACGATGAAAGCGTTGTTCCAAGTGCTTAATCTTAATATGTATTTATATGAATTTTGTCCCATTTACATTATCTCCATATCCTTTTTTTTTGTTCATGGCAGTCTGCTGGATAAATTTTGACGTCAGCTTCAGTTACACGATCCAGTGTCTAGGTTAAGTTTCTGTTATTAGGTCAGGATAAAGATATATGGTATATAACTTGCTGTTGGTGAGTGCACGAGAATCTTCCATATGACCTTGACCTCAATTCCACGACCAGTGATCAGTTGAAGTTTTTTTTTTCTGATTAGTCAGTTAATGTGATAACTCAATGATATTTTATATGAGCTAGTCTGTCATAGTTTGACATGTAGTTCCTGACACTCTGCTCCATGGCTTTTGAACAGGACCTTTATTTTACGGTCTAGTGGCCATATAATTTTTTTTACAGATTTTCTTAATTACTACAAGTGATAGGTCAATAATATTTCATTGCTAGTTTGGTCTTCGACATGTCACTGTGCTTTATGGCTTTACAATTTTATTTCAGTATTATGATCCAGTGCCGAAATCAAGTCAATGATATTTTGGATATAGCTTGGTCTGGATTCGTACATAATAGTCTGTCATGACTTTTGACTTTGACCTCAATTACATGGTCTAGTTAACAAAGCAATTTTTTTTTCTAATAACATTTTTTGCTAGGGTAATAATATTTAGTATGTATGTCACTGACTGTCCATCATACGGTTTATGACCTTGACTTAAATATCATGGTCTACTGGCCTCTTTAAGATTTTTGATAAGATTAGTTTTCATGCTCAGTAAAAGATAATGATATTAAGTATATTGGTTTGATTTGAGTAGCACATAACTGTCAGCATAAACCTAGCATTTACCTAAATTTAATGGTCAAATGACCACTTTATGTTCTTCTGATTTGATAAGTTTCACAAACACAGTCTAACGTCTGTAGCTTTCTCTTTTGTAGTACATTATTGCTGGCCTTCGACTTTGACTAATACATAGTCTTAAGAATTTGTTAGGTTTGATGAGTATATAATATTTGCTAATGGAAGTTTCCAAGTGGTATGTCACGCGAATGAGGCGAGACATGTATTACGGTTTACGATTGTTTTAAGACTTTAAATCAAATTTTGTTAAAAGTATAATTTCCTCTCTGAATTAATATCCATCCACTTATACATACGTGTATAAAAATCTATATGTAGGTTTGTTGAAGGTCTCATGATGACTTCAAGGTAAAGACCAACAATAAAAACATTGCATTGCTTTGTGTGACCATGTATTGGTAGAGACTTGGTTTCATTTTCATTTACTCCGTATCTCTTCTTTGCTTGTTAAGACAATTAATCTACTGCAAATATTAATGCACTGAACATTTAACAAAACGTGACAGGTGTTTCAAAGACTAAATATATTAAGGAACTTCAGTGTTTGTGAAAGAATGTCAAAGTTCAATAATTAAACGAAAAAGTAGAAAAATTAAAATTATGGTAGAACAAAATACACGATACGCATTTCCGATATATTCAGCAGCATTTCTACACCTTTTATAATGATGACATGGAAATCAAAATATTCACCAGCCCAGTAGTCAGTGCTTCGGTGCTGACCCGAAAGCCGATACTATTTGGAACCTTGCAATATCTAAATGTTTGTAAATTTTATTGAAAACTACGGAGTATCTCTCTCATGCAAAGCTCTGTCCTTAGCTTATTTTGGCTTTACATTAAGATCATATTGGTTATTTGTTCTCTATCAGTTTTTAAACATCTTTAAATTTATGGTCTTCCAAACGTTTAGATTTTATCTGCACTGAAGAGACATATGCAGAAAATAAATTTACAGTAACTTCGGTATTTAGTTATTTATTATATGGAATTGGATCAAGGAGATACACATCTAGCTGCCATGTAGATCGTAAGATTAACCTTAAGTCCCTAATTTCAGCAGTATGTTGATAATGTTAAGTTTTTATGATAAATCATTTTTTTCAAATCTATACATGAAGGCTTCTTATATATATCCAGCATGTTTGTCTGTGATGGTTGTTATTCAGATTTGCAAGAAGTACTGGTTTTTCAAAATCGGTCTGCAATAAATCAATAAAACACGATAAACCCCAATAAATATGAAAATTTATTTTGTTTTGTCCCCGAGTTGCATTGGCATTAAGTTAATAGTTCATTGAGAATGCAAAGATGATAAAAAAAGGTAAATTAATATTTGAAAAGCTTGTGGTTTAAGCAAATTAACCAAAATGTCGATTCTTTCTTTCAAAAAATCTTGATTTTTTTTTGTCATGTTGGATAAGTTTTACTTTCTGTATATGTATCAGAGCAATTCTTATTGTATATATTATTTTAAGGCGTATCAAAAGAGAAGTTAGCAAGAATGCCTAGTGATTGGGTGATAGAGGAGATATCGCACATTATTGGAAATGCCACATTTCAACTCGGTATTGAGCTAGGGTTGAGCCTGGTAACCCTCCAAAGTATAGAAAAACAGCATACAGATCTTATAAATCAAACAAGACAAGTTTTGAAAGTGTGGAAGGCAGAGATATGTCATAAAAAGCAAGTGAGATATCCAATTGAAGCACTAGCCAAAGCATTACAACGTGTTGGCAAACGAAGCAGTGTTGCCTACCTTGAAGAAGACTTTATGGTAAAAATTACAGTATGTATATGGAGAAGGATAGGAAACCCGTACACAACTGATGTTGCAATTTAAATTCAATAGCGAGGTGCTTGATGTGCCTTCATTTTGAGACTAACTACTTAAAAAATGGTTAATGGATTTCATTAAAATGATACTTTTCTGAAAATTGAATATTTTTTACATTCATTTTGTACAGTAAATTTCGATCATAATTGCAAGTAATTTTTTCAATGCATGGAATTGAAACTTGAAATCAAAACAGCGTCATTGATCTTTTTGACACTTCTGGTTTACATCGGTGAAAATGTATTACAATGTGACTTAAAGGCTCTAAAAGTAGTTCACGGAAATTTAACTTCTACTAGCAGATTTTTGTTTCAATCAACATGATGATATCTATGATGCTTTAATGCTTAATAGATTGTGTAAATTTCAAGCCTCGGGAAATATCCCCAAATTATCACGAGAGTATTGTCCTTTTCAATATACATAATTGAACAATTGACCATTGTTGTTTATCTAAAAACAACGAAAGTAGAATACATTAAAATAGAAAAAAAAGTGTTTATGAGATTGTATTGTAAATTATAGCACGTATTTATTTCTCATTCGATCATCAAAAAGTTCTTTAATAGATATCAATCCCTTTTGGAAAATTTTTAAGTTTCGATCCGAACTCTGATTCAAGTTCTTTTTTTTAAATCAATACTGGGATATCATTTCTTTTTATTCTCTGTAGTACTCTGAAAGTTTAAGAATGCTGATTGACAGATCTTTCGGTTATCATTTTGCAGTCAATGATTGCAATAAGTGATTGCTTTTTCTTACAATTATTGAAAAAAGAAATATACGTGATCAATGTTCATAAAACTATGGAATCCTTGATCGCAAGGATGTCATCTTTTTATCGCAAAGCTTTGATACTTGATTGTAGCGGTGTTGCAATTTAAAATAAGATAAAGATTAGCATATTCGTTCGATTTGGAAAAAGATGTATTTTTTATTTACTGTTTTGTATGTTAAAGTCCGAATTTTGACAAATTATGCAGGTAGTAAAAAAAAAATAAAGTATCTAAGTTTATTGCAATAATTTGATAATGTGCTACAAGGCAATCAAATTTAAAAAAAATAGTGGTAAAATAGAAGAAACAAAAATAATAACAAAGAAACGGAACAAAAGCAATACGTCTCCCCATAAAAGCGGTTTCTTTAGAAGTGCCTGTAACAAGTCCGGTTTTGTCCATCTGCTTGGTCTTTTTGACTCTTGACGATTTTGTTCTGCAATGTTCGTTAATACCCAATTTGAGAAAAACATTTTTATACTCCATTTTGTGTTTTGATGCCAGCAATTTTTGTAGTCTAGATTTTGAAGGGAAGTGTTGCTCAAAATTGTTTTTTTTAGATAAGTTTCATCAATATGTACATGTATTATGCATAGTAAAACAGGAACCTGTGTTAATATCTATAAAGTTTTGGAATTTTTCAATATATAGAAACTATACATGAAAGCTGAACTAAAACATGTTTTGCCTGACTTATGTTTTTTTGGCTATATGCATTAAGTAGATTGCAAAGGGAACCCTTGCTAAATTTCTTTGAAAGTTAGAATGACTTTTAATTGAATAAGATTTACTTGCAGAATATGAAATTGCCTCTATTTTCTATTCTTTGTTTTTTAATTAAAGCTGACTTATGAGTTTTGTAATGCTTCGTGTTATCTTGACTCTTGAATTTCTAATGCTTTTGTAAGTTTTATTCGCATGTTAAGATCAAAGTTTTAATCCATAAAGCACTGGAAATATGACAATTTCACATTTTGTCATATTTGCGTCTGAAGTTTCATGTATTATTTCATTAACCATGAACTAAATGTTTGACTCTTCACATTAAATATTAAATATATTACCCCTCACTACGTAAATCGATATAAAATAACACCAGAAGGCAAAAAAAAAATCCAATATTTTATTTGAATTCTTCTTTTCGATACCGATACCTTATTTGCAATAATCCAAGTTTTTAAAAAAAGTTATATAATCTCTATCTTCAAAATTAAATTCTTTAACTTTAAGTCATATTCATATTTTAATCTACTTTTTTTGGTGTCTATCTTGATAAAATTTTAAATGCTTAATGTCCAGAGATCGAAAATGGGGGGTAATAGGGTCTTTAAGTCTCGTCAAATTTTTGTAACTTCCGGGCACATAAAATGTACCCAGAAGTTTTATTTTTTAACTCACCTGACCCGAAGGGTCAGTGTGAGCTATTGCCCTCACTTGGCGTCCGTCGTCCGTCCGTCCGTCGTCCGTCCGTCCGTTAAACTTTTCACATATTCATCTTCTCCTCTGAAACCACTGAAGCAAATTCAACCAAACGTTACAGGAATGATGTATGGAAGGTCTTTTACAAATATTGCTCATTTCGTTCCGATCCGATAAAAAACATGGCCGCCAGCGCGGAACTTAGGTTTAACATTTGACCCTATGGGAAAATTCACATTTTCTTCTTCTCCTCTGAAACCACTGAAGCAAATGCAACCAAACTTTATAGGAATGATGTACAAAAGGTCCTTAACGAAGACTGCTCATTTCGTTCCGATCCGATAAAAAACATGGCCGCCAGCGCGGAACTTAGGTTTAACATTGGACCCTATGGGAAAATTCACATTTTCTTCTTCACCTCTGAAACCACGGAAGCAAATGCAACCAAACTTTATAGGAATGATGTACAAAAGGTCCTAAACGAAGACTGCTCATTTCGTTCCGATCCGATAAAAAACATGGCCGCCAGCGCGGAACTTAGGTTTAACATTGGACCCTGTGGGAAAATTTACATTTTCTTCTTCTCCTCTGAAACCACTGAAGCAAATGCAACCAAACTTTATAGGAATGATGTACTAAAGATCCTTAACAAAGACTTTTCATTTCTTTCCGATCCGATAAAAAACATGGCCGCCAGCTTTGAACTTAGGTTTAACATTGGCCCTATGGGAAATTCACATTTTCATCTTCTCTGAAACCACTGAAGCAAATTCAACCAAACTTTACAGGAATTATGTATGGAAGGTCTTTTACAAAGATTGCTCATTTCGTTCCGATCCGATAAAAAACATGGCCGCCAGCGCGGAAGATAGTTTAACATTGGCCCTATGGGAAATTCACATTTTCATCTTCTCCTCTGAAACCTCTGAAGCAATGTCAACCAAACTTTACAGGAATGATGTATGGAAGGTCCTTTACAAAGATTGCTCATTTGGTTCCGATCTGTTAAAAAACATGGCCGCCACGGCAGAACTTAGGTTTCAAATTCACATTTTCTTCTTCTGCTCTGAAACTGCTGAAGCAAATTCAACCAAACTTTACAAGAATGATGAACTGAAGGTCCTTAACAAAGATTGCTCATTTCATTCCGATCCAATAAAAAAACATGGCCACCAGCACAGAACATAGTTTATTTTGGCCCTATGGGAAATTCAAATAAAAAACATGGCCACCATGCAGAACATTGAAAACCCTGCTTCAGCATTTTGTCAGGTGAGCGATACAGGCTCAGTGTCTGAGCCTCTAGTTAACGAAAACATATGACGTTTCAAACAAAAACTTGAACGTCATTATCCTCAGAACTCATTTTTTTTTGGCGGGAAATCTTTTCGAATTATAATCTTATAGTGAATTCTCGCAGGTCAAATGACGAGACTTACAGACCCTATAACAAAATTACCGAACAGAGTTGTCAAGAGCCGAAGTCAATGAGACATAAAGACAAATCAGGTGAAAACCACCGGAAACAATGTCGACCCCAATGGCCCTGACTTGGTACGGACATTTCAAAAGAAATGTAGGTTACATTGGTTTTATGGCATGCCAAACCTATAATCTGTAGTATATTGTTCATTACATAAACAGTTAGTCTTAAATTTTATAAAAAGTGAATGGTAGTTTATACAGGATGTTTAAGAAGCGTTTATCGAAATGCAAAAAAATTTACACGTACAGTGTTTGCATACATAAAGTCTTTCTCAACGTTGGGATGTTAATGTCTTTGAAATATTGTGTTGTCGATTATTAAAACAAAATCGCGAGTTTTGTTTCGAAAAATCTCAAAATTAAAGAAAATGTTTAAAGAATCGAAAATAAAATCATGCCGAGAAACCTGAGACCCGCTTATATTTTCAAAATCTTGCAAATATCAAATTAAATATGCATTGTATTGAGATTTTAAAATTAGGACAGACTTGATGTAAGTGAGAACCGAACCGTCTATCCAAAACGAATTATCCAAGGACAATGGCAATATCGGAAACAAAAAAGAAACAGAGACACAACATGAGTACGGCACAGAAAAGAAAAATGAAGATACACACACACAAAGATGAACAACACCGACCCAATAAAAAACCATGGGTGAGATCAGGTGCACCGGTAGAGTAAACATCTCCTGCTTCTCATAAGACATCCGCCATTTCAAATCCGGTAGTAAAGTCAAATCCGGCAGAGGAAACAACAATTAAGCTTAAAAGGGAAATATCTGTTGTCATCTGGGAAACAGATATCGAATTTAGAAATTGGTTTCTTCCCTGGCGATACTAATTGGCAACTGCTGTTCGAAAACTTTCTAGGTTAATAATTGTCAAATTGTCAAACATTGTGTTCTCATTTTAGGGAGAACAAGAAACTCAAGAAAAACTGCTTGATTCCATGCACTTTAGAGGTAAGGGGCATTTAAATTATTTTATGTGTTTTTCTCAGATACTTACCACAAGGTAACTTATGGTGGTAGAGAAATGGAAATTGATAAAAACAGATTCAGTCATTCCATAGGGTCTGTAAGTCTCGTCATTGACTAACGAGAATCTGCGATTAACAGGCAATTCGAAAACGTTTCCCGATGACACATGACGTCTGAGGATTATGACGTTCAATTTTTAGTTTGAAACTTCATATATCTCTGTTTAAAATGTAACTTCCGGAAGTGACAGGGCCTATTTTGTTGATTATCCAGAAATACAACAAAAGTATAGATAAAATGGAAAAAAAATAATAGGAAGCAAATATAATAACCGAAAATTTAAATCACAAACCCTAATCTACCAAAGAAATACACAACAAAAAACACAATCATAAAATAACATATAAACGTAAACAACGGCTGGACTCAGGACAGCTGAAGTTGCACTAGCATTAGCCAGGCGTAAGGTTAAACAAGAATTTGGGCTACAGAATCTCCTTTAAGTTCTATTTCACCATTGTATCTGAAATATATGAATAAAACCCGAAATGCAGGAAACTTATTGTGAACAGGAAACAAATGAGACGAAATAGTAAGAGCACATGGAAAGATACATCTATGAATACTGGCAGCTAGACCCATGTATTTAAAAAAAAAAGTATAGGAAATGGTGTTAACGACCCGAACCATGCTTCATGAGCAGAATTTACAGATTTTTTTGTACTTGGAAATCAAAAGTAATCTTTCATTTTTGTGCATTTCTTGTCGATTTAACAATATGATTGCTTAATATTGAATGCTAAAATATTTCAAAAGGTCAAAATAATCATTACCTACCTAGTATTTCATAACTCAACGAGAGTAAGTGGGTGAAGAGGGATTCTTTCTGTACATTACCAAATGTTTGAATGGAGTTTACAATATGTCAAAATTTGAAACCTTCATTTCAGAGTGGCCACCATCCATGAATGACCAGCGAAGAATGGAATCTGAATCAATAAGAAGAATTACATATTTATCGCATCAATTAATTGAATCCGAATACACAAATGAAGGGGTAAAAGTAGAGAAATGCATGATTATTGTTTATTTTTGTAGAAGGATAGGGGCATGTGCCTGGTTTGAGATCTAATAACGTAATTTCAAATATTGGGTTGGGAAGGGACTTTCTTCCTACATTTCCATGTGTTAATTTAAGAAGAGATAACACGTTCTGCTTACCGTTTCAAATGGTGATGCGAGAAAAAGATATAATGTCTTGCAAACTTTCCATATGTGGTTCGGGGACGGGGATAAAATTGTTTGCTTTTCTTTCTAAATGAGATCAGGGAAATGTGATAAACTGTTTTCCTCATCCTTCAAAACTGGGTTTGGAAAGGGATTTTAACAAAATGGGTTGAGGTGGAGTTGATTTTCTGTCAATCTCACCAATAATATTCTGCATTTCGTTGCAAACGGGGTAAGAGAACTGATATATTGTTCTGCCTGCCTTTCTTTTCAAATGGGATTTAGGAGCAGATATTGTATCTTGCATGTGAGGCAGGGAATGGGATATACTGTTTTTTATGTCTCAAAGTTTGGGGGTAAGGGACATGATATAAAGCCTGTCTTTAAAATGGTTTGGAGGAAGGGGCTATAATATTTACCTAATTTTCAAAATTGGGTTAGCGAAAGGGAGTATTATACTATTTTGACTATCTTTCCGAAAAGGGGACTTGTAAGGACATATATATGTAATGCTCAGCCTATCTTCCCCTCAAAGGTTGTCGGAATACTCTGCCTTTCCATTCATCTGTCATTTGGTCACACTCAGATGAAGGCTTGGTTAATATCTTTTTTGATACTATATGTAATGCATCATTGATAATGCAAATGCAGTTGAATATTTTTACGACACCTCAAAAAGAAGGTTTAAGCCTTTCTTTCTTAATGTCATTTCGCCATATTGCATTTCTTAGAAATTTCACCGAATATAAATACTCAAGATATATATTGACTTCATCTATAATATATAAGGTTACCTTGATGACTTACAGATTTATCTCCAGTTTTTTGTGAGTTAAAAATGTTCAAAGAATATATAGCTCTTTAGGCTTTAATTTCTTGAAATAACAGTTTATCGATTTCTTAAGCCCCTTTAGGTACATGTATTGACTTATTATTGGTTATTGAGTTATACGTTACAGTACCAGAATGCGTATTTATAAATATTTGTTTAGAGTTTATCGCCTTTTGACTTTAAAATTGTATATGAATTACTGCTGTATGGAGTTTTTAGTTACATTTTGCATCTAGAGTCTGACGTCAATCGTCCGTCGTGGATTTATTTAAAGATTTCTGATTTGAAACTATTTACACAGTAGGAACCAAACATGGCCACCTTAAAATTGGACCTTTCAGACAATTTTCAAAAATCTACCAGGCCAACTGGAACTATATCTTACCCTAATAGTCTTTCCTTGTCCAATAATTTATATCAACACTACAATAGTAAAACATTTGAATCAGTTTAGCCAAAAACCATTTAGAACAAATCAGTTTATGATAAAATCTCAGGTAAGAAAAACCAAATATGCAGAAGTTTAAAAACTGATAGAGAACAAATAACCAATATGATCTCAATTTAAAGCCATAGTCAGCTAAGGACAGAGCTTTGCACAAGGGAGATACTCCTTAGTTTTCAACAAAATTTACACAGATTTAGATATTGTAAGGTTCCAAATAGAATCGGCGTTCGGGTCGGCACCGAAGTACTGACTACTGGGCTGGTGAATAATGTCGAGGACTAACAGTCCACCAGCAGTGGTATCGTCCCAGTGGTAATAAATGACTAAATACCGCAGCATTTCTTACTAAACAGCTTAATTATTGTTGTCAACAACAAAAATGACGAGATCATAAGAATCTGTATATATCAATTACGTCAATTTAGACATTAACACCTGTTGCTAATGATTAACACATGTTGCTAAGGATGGGCGTGGTTAATGAAACGATAGTGAAAATTAACAAATGCCGATTATCCAATGAAATATAGGGATAATGTAAGAAATATATAAAGTATAATAAAAGTGTTTATTATGTATCTTTCATGTCGATCTGATATAAAAATATATGCTAAAATTTATAAAAAAGTTCATACCTGTGTACAAAAACCTACCCAAAAATGCAACCTACTTCTAACACTGAGGTGTGAAGTCTATATGCTACATTGTATCATTATTTATACTAACAAAGATAATATATATTCACGCAAACTATACACTTTATGATCATCTAAAACGTTAAGAAAATAACAAAATAAAAAGAGCAAACACGATTACATGTAAGTAGTACATTGTAAAAAATTAAAAGATGATTTTATACCCACACTGCACTGTTATTAACCACTTCCGTTTAAGACGTTTTCAAAGCGTATGCATCCAGGCGTTTATGGAGCGATCGTAGTAAAAGGAATATAGTCGGGCAAAATAATCCGACGTTTTCATACGACAGACTTCTGGTAAAAATAATAAACTTAACATTAGAGTTCAGACTTTTACCTGTACATTTCTTGTGGCAACACCTTCCACTTTGTGTCAGATAATTTGAATTTCTGCCCTGACCTTGGCATTGACCGTATTTTCTGAAACTTAAACATTGGGCATTTTTTGAGTGGTGAGTGGTGATACTATTTTACTATTTGCTGATTTGTCATGGCAAAATGTTTGAATTGAAACCAAAATATTTGACATTTTGACATTTGCATGGGACTATATTTTCTGAATGCAAATATTGGTCAAACGGCAGATAAATCAAGTTAGATGTGATGAATAATAAGAATTCTGTAATGTTTTGATGCTTTTGCCTCAAATGTAACAAAATTGAAAAATCAATTTCATAAGATAGGAGCAATTTATTGCAGTATCTAAACTGCGTAGAATTATCCCACAGACATAGTTCTGTCTTATCTTGGCTTGTCATTAAGATAAGTTTGGTTATTTGTTTTCTATCAGATTTACAAGTGTTCGCTCCATGGTCTTCAAAATGTTTTAATTTCATCTGAACTTAAGAGACAAGGTAGGGACTGCCCTACACTTTCAATGAGGTATGAGCGTAGCTCATTGTTGAATGCCACAAGAAGGTGACGTAAAGGTGACATGATGAACAAAGAAAAAACGTTCTACAATAGGTTTGTTAATCATGTACTTTGAGAGATTTTGTCTCACGTGCATTCACTCTATATATCCTTAAGACTGGAGTTTGTCTTTCCTATAGTGTGGAGTCCCTTAGAAGATTCCGGCGCGAAGGTTGTATACTCTCTATACATTTCAGCTTGTTTAATCATGTATCTGTAGAGAATTTGTCTCATGTGAACTTACTCAATATCATTTCATTGTTAATATAAGTTGTCCAAATGGCTATAGGGTTTGTAAGTCTCGTCATGTGACACCGAGAATTCACGATAAAATTAAAATTTGAAAACGTTTAATGTCCCCGGAAGTATCAAAATTGAACAAGACTGACAGACCCTATATGAGGAGACTAAATCTACAGTAACTTCGATATTTTGTTATTTAAACCTCTTCAAAAATTTTTCTTTATATCTAAAGAATTTGTAATTAAATATATGTATATATAACATTAAGTAGAGTTTTTCTTTTTATTCAAAACTGTAATATTGGTATATCTGTTAAAAGTTAAGTAATTATGACTTCGTATTTATAGTTGTATGCAGGCATAAATGTTCTACAAAACACATCTTTTAAGCTGGCCTGACCCAAAGGGTCAGTGTGAGCTATTGCCATCACTTGGCGTCCATCGTCCGTCGTCTGTTCGTTCGCCGTCCGACGTCCGTCATCCGTCCGTTAATTTTTCACATTTTCATCTTCTCCTCTGTAACCACTAAAGCAAATTCAACCAAACTTTACAGCAATGAGATTCTAAGGGTCCTTTACAAGCATTGCTCATTTCTTTCCGATCCAATAAAAACATGGCCGCCAGCGCAGAACCTTGGTTGCACGTTTGAGCCTGTGGGAAAATTAAATTTTCATTTTCCATGAAACCACTGAAGCAAATTCAACCAAACTTTACAGGAATGATGTCCTATAGGATCTTTACAAAGATTGTCCATTTTGTTCCGATTCGATAAAAACATGGCCGGCAGTGTAGAACGTAGTTAAACATTGGACCCTATGTGAAAATCACATTTTCAATTTCTCCTCTGAAACCTATGAAGCAAATTTAAACAAACGTTAAAGGAATGATGTATTGAAGGTCTTTTACAAAGATTGCTCACTTCGTTCAGATCCGATCAAAAACATGGACGCCCAGCGGAACCTTGGTTTAACATAGGATCCTTTGGGAAAAATCATATTTTATCTTCTCATCTGAAACTGTCGAAGCAAATTTTAGAATACTTAAAAGGAATGATGTACCAAAGGTCCTTTACAAAGATTGCTCATTTCGTTCCGATCCGATAAAAAACATTGGCGCAAGCAAGGAACATATTTTAACATTGGACCCTATGGGAAATTAAATCACATTTTTTCTTCTCTTCTGAAAACACTAAAGCAAATTCAACCAACCTTTACAGGAATGATGTATGGAAGGTCCTTTTCAAAAATTTCTCATTGCTTTCCGATGCAACAAAGAATATGGCCACCAGCACGGAACTTAGGTTTAACATTGGACTCTATGGGAAACATCACATTTTCATCTTCTCCTCTGAAACCATTGAATAAAATTCTGTTGAATTTTACAGGAATGATGTATGGGAGGTCTTTTACATTGATTGCTAATTTAGTATCAATTCGATGAATAACATGGCCGCCAGAGCGGAACATCTTTTTTACATTGGACACTAAAGGGAAAAAAAATCACATTTTCATCTTCTCTGAAATTAATAAACCAAATTCAACCAATCTTTACAGATATGATGTATGGGAGGTCCTTTACAAAGATTGTTATTTTAGTTCAATTTATTAACAGCATGACGTCAAAAAACATGGCAAACAGCATTGAATAGTTTCCATTGGCCCTATTAGAAGGTCATATTTTGATCATCTTTTCTGAAACCCCTACAGTAATTTCATCCAAACTTTACAGGAATACTTTTCATATGTTATGTCGTTTATTAAGATTTCTTATTTTGTTTTGATATGATAAGAAACAAGACCGCCAGCACATATTTAAGGATAGGACCCTTTGGGATAAACATGACGTCCATCACCTACTGTAAACATTTTGTGAGGTGAGCGATTCAGGGTCAGTGCCTGAGGCTCTAGTTTTATCACTTACAGTGAAAAAGCTGTATGATTCTTAGACAATTGCACAAAATAACTCAAATACGATTTTTATCACTGCTGAAAAATTAGTACTGGGCGGGTTGGGAATCTTGAAATAATAACGGTGTTCTGCTGAACTTGTTCATCGATGACACCCCACCCGAAAAAAAAATGTTTTTCAGTTCTTATATATGTTTTGTAGGTTTACAAAATGAGAAATGAAACTCGTGGAATTGTTCTTATGATAAACAATGTTAATTTCAATGGCAAAAAATTGGTAACAAGAGAAGGCTCAGACATTGATGCAACAAATTTGAAAAAACTGTTTAAGGAGTTACAGTTTAACGGCATTGAGAAAAGAAATGCAAATGGAAAGGTATGTTTTTTCACAATTATATAGTATAAGGTCTTCTTTTAGAAGTCTTTTTCCACTGTGTCCATCACGACCATTGTTGTGTACTTCACCAATCTCAGATCTATGTACAGTAAATTTCGCTTATAACGAATTTCACAGAACTCTCGATTTTATTTTGTTATAATCATCGTTCATTATAAGAAAAACAACAATGCATATACTGTAGACATTTGCCATTAAGCTGCATGACACACAGAAAAGGTTTGCAATTGAGATATATGGAGGACCATGATGCAGATCAATACAGTCTTACTTAGCAAAGCGGATATATACGTCACTGGTGGATAAAGTGCTATTGTGAATAAAACAGATTATCGATATTTCTTTTTTCCCTCGGTTTTGCTCATTTGGTGCTGAGGAAGTGGAGATATAAAGGATTATTGGGAAATTTTCCAATTTTAAAAATTATTCTTTTACTATTTGTCCGCCAGAGTTTTTTTTAAGAAAGTCGTATTTCATTTGTGTAAAAATTTACGCAAATTATATGCAAATGAAAGGATGTTGACTATAGTTGATGATGACAAGAAATAAGTTCAATTAAAAGGACAATTGTTCAGAGAACAATTGTAAGGTCTTTTCCAGTCAATGTTGTGTTTTATGTTATGTTTTGTTATGTTACATGTTTAGAATCATCTTGATGAGACGCACATTGTCTCCAATATGTTAGAGTAGCCATTTTTAATCGATTTTACATAAAAAAAACCCCAAAATTGGCTATGACCTTGACCGATGACCTTGATGACCTTTAACCCTTGTTTCAAATTGTAGGTCTCTTCTTACTGATTAATTTGATATGTTACATGACCATGCTATCTGTAAATGTTAAAAAGTTATACGCAAAAAACCTATTTCTGAAACACGCCAAGGGCAATAACTCCTCAGGGAGTTATCGGAGAGCTTCGGTCCAAATGTGACAAATGTAGCCCTTCATGTGATGAACATTTTTGCTGATATAATTTTTCAGCCATCTATTACGGTTTTTGAGTTAATATGCTTACAAGGTCAAAGGTCAAGGTCAAAGGTCACCGATGACCTTCAACCTGGTACTCAAATTGAAGGTCTTTTCATGCTGATCACTTTAGACATATATGTTTACTTTATTATCTGTAAGCGTTTAAAAGTTATTTGCAAAAAACCAATTTACCGAAACGCGTCAAGGGCTATAACCCAAAAACCGTTTGTCGCACTGTTTTCTTTCTATTGAATTAAATGTAGATCTCAATGAGAGGAACATTTTTGCAATATAATGTTTTCATAAATTTGTTATCGTTTCTGAGATATGGCGAGAACGAATTTCAAATGGCGGCCATTTTGAAAATGGCGGACGAAATTTTTTTTTTGACCCCAGATTTGTAATCAGGGTCATTAAAGCATCCTGGATACCAAATTTCATCAAAATCCGACAAATTTGAAAAATCGACAAAATAAGGGGTCAAAAACGCGTAATCGGGGTCGAGACCCAACAAATTTTTTTTGCATGATAAATTATCCTGAGGATGAATGAAACATTTTCTCCAATTCATATTTTTTATATCGGTTACAGTTTCTGAGTCTATCTGCTAACAACAAAAACAGAGGTCGGGGAGATAACTCTGTTACTAAAAATAGATTTCGTCCATACCCTTAATTCGAAAGAGAATTTTCAACTTCCAGTTTGTACGCGAAGTTTTGTAATGATACGTCAAAAGGTTTTCCGTACAGAGACCTTACGGAAGAAGAATAATAATAATAATTAAAAGGTCAATTGTTCAGAGAACAATTGCAAGGTCTTTGACCAGTTTTCACCATTTCATGTTTGAGTTTGATTTTGTTGTCTAGTTTGGTAAAAAATGTGATGTAATCAAAAATTCTGAACATTGATTGTCATGTGTTTTTCTCAATGGTTACCTAAAAATTGGCTATGACCTTGACCTCTGACCTTAATGACCTTTGACCTTGTGCTCAAATTGAAGGTCTCTTCTTACTGATTAATTTGATATGTTACTTGACTGTACTATCTGTAACAGTTTAAAAGTTATATGTTAAAAAACCCTTTTCCGAAACGCGTCAAGGGCAATAACTCTTTAGGGAGTCATCGGAGAGTTTGCGACCAAATGAAACAAATATAGCACTTGACATGTTGAACATTTTTGCTGATATACTTTTTCAGCTACATATTATGGTTTCTGAGTTTATCCACTTACAAGGTCAAGGGACAAAGTCAAAGGTCACCGATGACCTTCAACCTTGTACTCAAATTGAAGGTCTTTTCGCGCTGATCACTTTAGACATATATGTTTACTATATTATCTGTAAGCGTTTAAAAGTTATTCGCAAAAAACAGATTTACCGAAACGCGTCAAGGGCTATAACTCAAAAACAGTCTGTCGCAGAGTTTTTGTTTCATTGAATCAAATGTAGATCTCAGTGAGAGGAGTCTTTTTACAATATAATGTTTTCATAAATTTTTTATCGTTTCCGAGATATCGCGGTAACAAAATTTCGAATGGCCGCCATTTTGAAAATGTCGGACGAAAAAAATTTTTGAACCCGGAATCGTAATCAGGACCATGAAAGCTACCTAGAAACCAAATTTGGTGGAAATCCGATAACTTTGAGATATTTGCATATTTAGGGGTCAAAAACGCGTAACCGAGGTCGCGACCCAAAAAAAATTTTTTGCATGATAACTCAATCATACCTAGGATGAATGGAACATTTTCCCCATTCAGAATTTTGATATCGGTTACGGTTTCAAAGGAGATCTGCTGACAAGGTTTTTCAGTTTCGGGCAGATAACTCCGTTACTATAAATAGATCGATATGCTTGACTAAGTTTTGAAATCCCGCAGTGATGTTGATTCATCACACCAAGAGTTGAAATGATATGTCCCGTAGTTTTTGAGCTTGAGTTGCGGCGGAAGAAAAAGAAATAAAAATAATAATAATTAAAAAGAAAATTGTTCAGAGAAAAATTGCAAGGTCTTTCCAAGTCAATGTTGTGTTAAGTGTTATGTTTACTCATATCACATGTTTAAAATCACCTTGATGAGATGCACATTGTCTCCAATATATTAGAGTAGCCATTTCTAATTGTTGTAAAGATTTTACGATAAAAAAAAACAACGTAAAAATTGGCTATGACCTTGACCAGTGACCTTGATGACCTTTGACCTTGGTATCTAATTGAAGGTCTCTCCTTGCTGATTAATTTGATACGTTACATGACCATACTATCTGTAAAGGTTTAAAAGTTATACGCAAAAAACCGATTTCTGAAACGCGTCAAGGGCAATAACTCTTCAGGGAGTCATCGGAGAGCTTCGGTCCAAATGAGACAAATATAGCCCTTGACATGTTGAACATTTTTGCTGATATACTTTTTCAGTAATCTATTACGGTTTCTGAGTTCATCTGATAACAAGGTCAAAGGTCAAGGTCAAAGGTCACCGATAACCTTCAACCTGGTACTCAAATTGAAGGTCTTTTCTTGCTGATCACTTTAAACATATATGTTTACTATATTATCTGTAAGCGTTTAAAAGTAATTCGCAAAAAACCGATTTACCGAAACGCGTCAAGGGCTGTAACTCAAAAACCGTTCGTCGCACTGTTTTCTTTCTATTGAATTAAATGTAGATCTCAATGAGAGGATATTAAAGTCACTTCCGGTTGGCAATGTCATTTATTTCTTCTTTACAACATTACAAAACTTTTTGCATATGGTTGCTATGGACTTTTATGGTTAATAACGTTGTTGCTAAGGAACTTGACCTTTGACCTTGACCCCATTTTGTCGGCCATATTGAACTGAACATTTTATCTTCTTATAGTTTCTTTGTATCTTTAATAGTTTTTGAGATATTAGCAAAAAACCCTAAAATCGGACCTCGAAAAATGTTTTTTGGGCCATAGGTCCAAACCAATGGTCCAAAAGTGTTGGACCCAATGAAATAAATGTAGATTTCAATGGTATTTACATTTTCTGTAATGTATTTAATCATCTATCTCTTTTCATTTTGGAGATTTTACCTAAAAAAGACCAAAATTTGGCTATGACCTTGACCTTTGACTTTGATGACCTTTGACGTTGGACTCAAATTGAAGGTCTCTTCTTACTGATCAATTTAATATGTAACTTGACTATTCTATCTGTAACGGTTTAAAAGTTATTCGTGAAAAACCGATTTACCGAAACGCGTCAAGGGCTATAACTCAAAAACAGTAAGTCGAAGAAGTTTCAAGTAAATGTATCAAATGTAAATCTCAATGAGAGGAATATTTTTCCAATATAATGTTTTCAGAAATTTTTTATCGTTTTCGAGATATTCCGAAATCAAAAATTTGAACGGCGGCCATTTTGAAAATGGCGGACAAAAAAATTTTTTTGACTCCAGATATATAATCAGGACCATGAAAGCTACCTGGAAACCAAATTTGGTGTAAATCCGATAACTTTGAGAAATCGTCAAATTTAGGGGTCAAAAACGCGTAACCGGGGTCGCGACCCCAAAAA
>MJUU01063025.1:51901-75975 GCA_002080025.1 Modiolus philippinarum
GTAATGATACGTCAAAAGGTTTTCCGTACAGAGACCTTACGGAAGAAGAATAATAATAATAATTAAAAGGTCAATTGTTCAGAGAACAATTGCAAGGTCTTTGACCAGTTTTCACCATTTCATGTTTGAGTTTGATTTTGTCGTCTAGTTTGGTAAAAAATGTGATGTAATCAAAAATTCTGAACATTGATTGTCATGTGTTTTTCTCAATGGTTACCTAAAAATTGGCTATGACCTTGACCTCTGACCTTAATGACCTTTGACCTTGTGCTCAAATTGAAGGTCTCTTCTTACTGATTAATTTGATATGTTACTTGACTGTACTATCTGTAACAGTTTAAAAGTTATATGTTAAAAAACCCTTTTCCGAAACGCGTCAAGGGCAATAACTCTTTAGGGAGTCATCGGAGAGTTTGCGACCAAATGAAACAAATATAGCACTTGACATGTTGAACATTTTTGCTGATATACTTTTTCAGCTACATATTATGGTTTCTGAGTTTATCCACTTACAAGGTCAAGGGACAAAGTCAAAGGTCACCGATGACCTTCAACCTTGTACTCAAATTGAAGGTCTTTTCGCGCTGATCACTTTAGATATATATGTTTACTATATTATCTGTAAGCGTTTAAAAGTTATTCGCAAAAACCGATTTACCGAAACGCGTCAAGGGCAATAACTCAAAAACGGTTTGTCGCAGAGTTTTCGTTCAATTGAATCAAATGTAGATCTCAATGAGAGGAACATTTTTGCAATATAATGTTTTTATAAATTTTTTATCGTTTCCGAGATATAGCGAGAACAAAATTTCGAATGGCGGCCATTTTGAAAATGGCGGACGAAAAAATTTTTTGATCCCCTTTTTGTAATCAGGGTCATCAGAGCTACCTGGAAACCAAATTTCATCAAAATCCGACAACTTTGAAAAATTTGCATATTTAGGGGTCAAAAACGCGTAACCGGGGTCGCGAACCAAAAAATTTTTTTTGCATGACAAATCATCCTGAGGATGAGTCCAACATTTTCCCCAACTCAGTTTTTTGATATCGGTTACGGTTTATGAGCTTACCTGCTAACAAGATAAACCGTATTTGGGGAGATAACTCTGTTACTGAAAATAGAAATGGGTTTCAGGGTGACCTGAGTCGAGGTACGCCAGTGCTTGTTAAGTGTACCAAGTTTGGTTATGATTGGTCTAAGCAGTTCGACAATGTTGATGGCAGAAGAAAAAAAAAGAAGAAGAATAATAATAATAATTAAAAGGACAATTGTTCAGAGAACAATTGCAAGGTCTTTCCCAGTCAATGTTGTGTTTANTACCATAATAATCAGAAGAATTACTATAAGGTCTTTCCGACTGGAGTCGGGAAAGACCTTAATAATCCGAAGAATTACAGTAAGGTCTTTCACATGTGGTGAAAGACCTTAATAATAATCAGAAGAATTACTATAAGGTCTTTCCGACTGGAGTCGGGAAAGACCTTAATTATTAGAATTATGGGGAAGCCGACATGGTAGGCAAATTGGGGTGGAGAGGAGGAGGAAGGTGGGTTCAACAGCCAGTCTCGACCTAAAATGCTGTTTTCTTTTACGTTTTTTCCACACAAAAGTCGTCCCAGAGAACCAAAGGCCCTTTTCAGAAAAAAACCTTACAATTAAATTTAGTCGCAAGTATTTAACATTTCATATTAACTTACGATTTGAGTTTTTCGTTAGATTGTTTGTAAAAATTGCTGCAGAAGTGGGGCCAAACCTGCTTTTCTTCGCTTCGGTAGTTACGCCTGTAACACCACTCTAAAATCTGAATCTTAGACATATGTAGCGTAAAAATGTCGAATGGCAGAGAAATACATGAAAAGTTGGTAGTGTCAAAATTCCACAATTTCATTATTTTCCCTTGAATAAGGTGCACTTTTTTCCGTTGGTAATTGTTCCTACAATTGTGATATGGAAAAAATGAAATGCAAAGGACATGGAGTGAATGCATATGCGACAAAAACGCACACGATATAGGAAACTCCAGTTTATCAAGGATCGTTCTGTTATTCCTGTCTACATCTTGATGTCAATCATCTTTCTACACTTTTCAATATTACTTCGAGCATTTTCAGCTTTAAAGCGAAATTATGTGTCATAAGTTTTCTACCCTCTCTTTAATTTGATGATTTGTTTTTATTTTTTTCTGGAGCTCTTGTAACAGCTGTAATTACTACAAAAGCTGTCTAAAAAGTACTACACATATGTACTGTATATATTCCCATTGAGCTGCATAATACACAAAAAAGGTTCGCAATTGAGATTTATGGAGTACCATGACGCACGTCAATACAGTCTGAGGTAGCAGAGCGGATATATACGTGGATAAAGTGTTAAACATCCAATGCCTCTACATATAGAAATGGAAAGCGATTGTACTGTTAATTCCAGTGTTTTTAATTTCAAAAAATACAATGTTCTTGTCGTGATAATTACTATCTTTTTTGTGTTTGTGCTAATGTGTATATGTAAAAAGTCGTTTTGTTTTCGGAGGGAACAGCTGACAATTTCATTTTTTTATATAATAATTTTTGTCAAGAGGAGAGACCTGATCAAAACGTCAAGAGAGAGAATTCTAATAGTCTTTGAATTTTTATTTTGATCATTTACATTATATCCGTACTCCCGCAAACTTTCCATGGCGTGGTTTTGATCTGGAATCTAATCCTTACCCTTTTCGAACATTGCATTAAAAATATATATATTAAATAAAAATAGAAAAGTAAAAGAATAAACGGAATGAATGGATAATGTTAGAAATGTAAAGATACCCATATACAAAAATGAATAATAAAAAAATGGACAAATTATATAAAACACTAAAATGATAAGGACTAGAAAAATAAATAAAATTTTATAAATAAAATTCAATAAATAAATAATAGACAACAATAAGTAAATAAGTTAAATTAATAAGAGATTTTCTTTTTGTTTTGAATGAATTGTCGTTGTCGGTAAAGCTTGTCCACTATTGACTTAGTTCTGATCAGTCTTGAAAAAGACTTCCCTGTGTTGAGAATGTCTGTCTAGTGTTGCGTCAACGTTGGTTAGTCATTCTCAACGCTATCCATGTTTTAAAAGAGTGATCCGTGTTGAATATGACTGTCCAGTATTTAGTCAAATATTCTCACTCATTCTCAACGCCAGTGTGTTATAAAAGACTGACCTGTGTTGAAAATACCTGTCCGCTGTTGCATCAACGGTGATCAGAAACTTTCATTACGTATCAGTCTTTTAAAGTTACTGAAATGTGTTGGCCAAACTCCAGACATGTCCAGTCAAAACGTAGTAAAAACCTAGTGGTGAACAAGAGAGATAAGTGTTGAATCAACACTGCTCAGTCATTTGCAACGCATCTTAAATATTTTCGGTTCACAAACAACTAACAATATCAAAATATATCCCCGCCCGAAATTGCGAAAAACGATTTTCTGGCTGTCAATTACTTTTAGATAAACAACCTTTGATTTAGTTTTATACCTTACTTATCATTTGCGATACAATGTTTGAAAATAAGACCATTAAAATCCATAAAATTTCAATTTTCAATTATTTTCACAATTTCGACTTTCTGACTGTAAGGTCGTACAAATCTGAATAATATTATATATCTTATAATTGCCGACGTAATAAGTATTTATGATATGTCAGCAAGGCATTGTGAGAAAAGAAATAGTTTCAGAATTATTCTAAGGTGACAAGTGTCAAAATTAGCACCCCTACCCCTAAAATATACATTTTGTAACGGAAAAATTAAAAGATATTCAGGGCCTTGAATGGGAAAAAAGAATTGTCTTATGCAAATTCCAGAGAGTATTTCACTATAGCGGACAGGTAGAAGACTATTTAAGAAGATTTAAGCTTTTTAAGAGTTCACATTTTGGCCCTATGCTCGAAATTGTATACAAAATAGGAAATTTTCCGTTTTTCTTAATTTCTGATGTTTTGATTTTGAGATTTAAATATTCAGAAAATTAATACATAACTTAAAAATGTTGATTGAATATTAAGTAAGTAAGAACCGAACCGTCAGTCTAAAACGAACAATCCAAGGACAATGGCATGTCGGAAAAACAAAGAAACAAAGACAAAACATAAACACGGCACAGAAAGAAAATGAAGACACACATATACACAAAAATGAATTGCACGGACCCAATAAAAACCATTGGTAAGATCAGGTGCACCGGTAGAGCGAGCATCTCATGCTTCTTTGATACACCGTGTTACACATGTCAACTTCGGTATTAAAGTCAAATCCGAATATCCACCTATTACAAACTATTCCTTTAAACACTTTTGACTAACTATACAGTGCAAACATATTTCCCCTTCCAACAAATATTAAACACAATTTATTTCATTTTATTCAGCTTGAAAAGCATGAACATTCAATACAGGTAAAATTACATATCAGTTTCAAACTCCATAATATACACAGACTCTCATGCATCACAAACAAGTCCATGCGCATAGTTCTTGGGCAGTTAAATGTTAAATATTCATGAAAAACGAGAATATTCGGATTTTTAGTTTCTTTAAGGTTTTTATGATTTCACATTAAGAAAGCGAAGAGTATCCTGATAAACTTTTCTTTTTATGTGAAGAATAAGTATGAAATAGAGCAATATCATGTTCAAAATTAAATACAAACTGTTACTTTATATTCTGATTTGTATAGCTACAAAATAAATTGTATTTAATCTTTTCAATTTGTCATTATAAGTGCAAACAAGAAAAAATTGATAACAGAAATATTGAGAAATCGGAGTTTTCGGATTCTAGGATTTAATATATTTTTGCAATTAGGTGACAAATATGTCCTTCTGTAACAGATATTGGCCCAAGACTAAATAGATATGTCTAAAAATTTAATCACCTTGTCTTTGAAAGGTAGTTAAAAGCGTTTTTGACCTTCCACACATCGGAAACACTAAATTTAGCAATTCTCATATTTCCTTAACACTTAGTTATTTAGAACTATTTGTTTATGTATTTAAAAAAAATGTATCAATATTTCCATTTTTGCGGGCACTGTAATTCTTATTTATCTTTATGTTATAAAAACACGCATTTAACGGTAAAAACGAATATAGACATCGCACTGATTTTTGTAATTTCAGTGAAATGGGTAAATATTTGCCATATTGTCTTTAACGGAAGACTTAAGTAATTTATGGTATACCTATTAAATGCAAAAATAGCCATGGTGCAAACAGGCAAGCGGCGAAGATATCCCTTTATAAATTTAAAATTTTTAAATGACCTAAAAGCCTTTTGGAATTTTATTGGCACATATAGAAGAATGAATTTTTAGCTAACAGATTGTTATGAAGTAAACATTGAAAAATGGCCCAAGCTGTGCGATATTTTGGTTCAAAAGAGGTCATGAACACAAATAGATGTAAGGGTTCACACTACTAGTAGTTTAGTTCTGTGGAGTTCTTGTTGATTTTTTTTTGTTCTGTTTTTGTCATGTTGTCTCATTTCGTGTTGGATGTTGGATTTTTTATTTTGCAATTCCCCTTTTCATCATTTTTGCTTAGGTATTCGTTTGTTAATGGTTGACAATTTCTGAGTTGAAAAAAGAATGTTAAAAGATGTTATAACACAATTGCCTAAAAAGTTATAGAAACGAATAATCATTTAAAATAAAAAGTACCACATACTTTTGAAATACACTATAAAATGAAATAATAATACCGTGAAAGTCTAAAAGGTAAAAATCTGACTGACATTTATGGGCATATGAGCTATAAAGTCGAATCGCGAATAAAAAAGGTAAAGTAATATCTAAACGGTAATTTCTAAGAAATAGAGACGACTTTTATGAGGTAAAATCTAAGGGAAAGAGGTAAAATATAAGGAACAAAGACGGTATTTAAAAAATAAAATCTCATTAACAGAGACAGCATCTAAAAGGTAAAATCTAAGAAACAACAGAGAATAGACTGTAAATAAAGGCTAAAATCTAACGAAAAGAATCAATATCTACATGGTAAAACATGTAAAAATGAATTTGAAAAGGAACAAGAAAATGACATGGATATTCTGGCATTTTATCAACTAAATAAAATGCTACATTATGTTATATTTGTTAGGGTGAAAAAGTTTTTAAAAATTCATAAAGATCAAACTTGTAGTTTCTGAGAAATCACCTTAAATATAAATGTTAACCTGAGGTTTGACGGGTGGACAAACGAACGAACGAACAGACCGAAAAATATAGGCATATACGTTTGGTGTTACGGCATAAAACAGTTCAATTTAAAACAGATGTAAAACTTTTCAAAGGAAAAATCTAATACAACATATAAAATGTAAAACACATGCAGACATGAAACGCCTAGGATGTTAAAAAGAACTTCAGATATTGCTGAGAAGTGGAGATAAAGACTGGACACTTTAACTTGATCCCACTCAAAAGATTATTATTGCAATTATGCTATTGAATATTTGCATTCCAAAAGTGGTCAATCATTTGTTTCAGAAGCAGAACAAACAGTGTTTGTATTGTTACGGAATTCACTACCATGACATGTCCTTTGATTAACACAGTCTCTAATTTGTTGTACTCGACCTTCCAACCATAGTCACATAGTTCTCTATTATTTGGTTTAGCTTGAAATGACGCCGTCCAGACCCACATGTCTCATAAGATATGCTCTCTGAAAGATGCTTCGCATGAAGGCAGTTTTACAAGACTTAATCCGTGCTTGTAGCAAGTTGAAGTCTTAACTGGTTTAGACTTTTGATCGACTTCTTGAACCTATCTCCTGTCTCATGCAATGAAGAAATCACTTTCCTTGAAGCATCAATGGCACTGTGAACACAATCTTATGTTAGAGAGGCAAGATATTAAAAACAAATAACTTCGACATGTTCGACTATATTTGACAAGATGACAAGATGTCCTACCAAATGACCTACTGACTGAAAAACAATACGGATCCGCTTTTCAGAATAATGAAAATTGTAATTTTTATTTCATTAATTTAAGTACTGATAAATTGACATATTGATATTTTTTTCGATTGAAATCATGAAATCACAAATAATACATTTAGAAATAAATCTCTCAATATAATAAAGAATAAATGACCGAATATCATTTCCGTTAATATAATTTAAATGTGTCAAATTCTTTGATAATGCAATATACTGTATGAATTATGATTAGGATATGCATAGAAAAGTGCATTTTCGTGCTAAAGGGACAGTTTTCGGGCGTTTTCGATAATACTACATGAAATTAAATGTTTTCATCAAAATTGTAACTACTTGAAATACTGAGGCTTCATTCCGTGTATGGCACGCGGTAGATGTCCTTGGTACTTGATTTGGATTCCTTTTGCGGTATTTTTGGAAATGAGTACTTCCTTTTAGACTACTTTTGGATTATGACTTTTCAAATTATTTAATTTTAATGCTGCTGATGAGAGGTTACTCCTTGAAACACGTGTACAGCATAACGAAATTAACAGTTTTTTATGCAACTTTTTTTGAATTTTAAAATCTGTCCGATGCTTCATGTACATAAACACAGTATTTCTTTATGGCTAATGCGTAACTGAGAACAATTAAATTGGAAATTTTCATATGAAAACTCCATGTTTGATAGAAATAATAAATTTACAATGAATTATTAAAAAAATTCTGAAAGGCTAAAAATTCCCATTTTTCAATTTTTTCATATTTGGACCTTAAAACTACATATTCGAATATTTCTCATTATTTTTTTTTATTATTTTGGCTGTTTTATTCAGATCCTTTAGGTTATTTGTTCTCTTTCTGCTTTTAAACGTATTTCGGTTTATGGACTTCCAAAAGTTTTGATTTGATCTGCACTGAAGAGACATAAGTTGTCGAAATAAGCATATGCAGAAACTAAATTAACGGTAACGTCGGTATTCTGTTATTTACTGCCACTGGGTCGATGCCTCTGCTAATGGACTGTTGCACCCCGAGGGTACTCACTAACCAATTAGTCAGTACTTCAGTACTGACCCCAATAACAATTTTATTCAAAAACTTGCAATAACTAAATTTTACAAAATTTTCTTTAAAACTAAATAGTATCTCCCTCATGCATAGCTCTGTCCTTAGCTGAATTTTGGCATTTATATTTCGATCCTTTTGGTCAGTTGTTCTCTATCAGCTTTTTAAATTTTTTTTAATTTTTGATTGACTTCAAAATATTTTGATTTTGTCTGCACTGAAGAGACATAAGTTGTTGAAATGCGTGTACTCAGCAAAACTAAATTAACGGCATCTTCGGTATAATATTATTTCTACGTATGAAACGAATTCATGGACATCTTGGGTTCATGTTTATGCAAAACCTGGGAAATTTTCGCAGTTTTTATTGGGGCAGGGGTAACATTTCCCGTATTTTTAATCACACTGAACCTTTCTTCTACATTTATACACTGTTTCTTTTAGCTAATGCATAACTAAAAACAATTACATCACATATCGTCAGATATATGCTCTAAGTCTTATAGATTTATTGATTAAGAGTGAAAATCGGAAAATTCTAAAAATCCTGAAAATTCCCACAATTTATGGCTTAATATTCGGTTTTAGTCTACAACCGTGTAGAAAAATTTCATATTTTGAGAAAATTCATGCTAAACTGATATTATAAACCATTTGTTTTGACTATTTATATGCGAGAGTTGGCAAAAAATTGCAATTTTTTGCAATAATTTATAAGGTTAGAAGCAGGCTGTCATGAGTTCCAATCGTCTTTAATTTTGTCTTTTGTCTTTTTTTTTGTTTTTCAAGTTTTTCCCTGGCAATCTTTGTCATGTTATTGTAATTTTTAGCCATTGTAAATGTTTCCTGTAATCACTCTTCTGATTTATTGATGTTTGGTGTTTAATTTACCTAAAATATCAATTATTTTGTATCATTTGAGAATATATAATAATCTTTCACTTGATACCTTGATTTTAAGTGATATTGGTTTACTCAGCAAAGATATTAGGGGAAAGAAAGAACAATCTTGGTTAAAAACGGAAATATTCAAAGGTCTATTTATTTGGTCTATTTGAAAATGATGCTCTGGTCATTAAAAGCACGATCACATCATGATAACATGTTTTTTGTTAATGAAAATACATTCAAAGACTAAAACAGATTCAGTTTAGGTCGTATTCGAATTTTCATGGAAAATATGAAAATTTTCGTCAATTTTCATAGGGGTAGGGTTACATATAATGGCTATTTAGAACTCCTTCGGTAAATAAATCGTAAAAAAATGTTTTTTTTTCTGTAAGGCTTATAGAATAGGCTATCAATTGATACCCTTTTTTATATAACTTGAAAGCATTGGTCAAATTTTGAAGAAACTGAGTGAACACTGAAGAGAACAAAGAAATTTTCCAAATTTCGATGGGTGGATCTAAAAAACGGGCCCTATTCCTTCAATTCGTGCAGGTTATAGTGGTGTTGACAAGTTTTATTTTAAATAGAGGATGAAAGCGGACTTAAAATTTGGGTCGGGTTCGAAAGTTGGGTGGGTGCACAGGGACTATTCCAGCCCATTGAATAAAAGGGATACATGAATTTCCGCTCAAGTCTATGCTGGCGGTCTTACTTTAAGGTGTGGGGGTATTATCATTGTCCAAGTCCTTACAGTGACTTCATGTTAAAGAAAAACATCATAGGCATCGTTCAATTTGCTAAACCTTAACATTTCGAAATGTATTGGTAGGGATTATGTCCAATGCATATTTACTATATTTGTGTATGATCCATGATAAGTCTTAAATTACAAAAGTGTACTTAATAATGGTGTTCTAATGAACTGTTACAATGAGTATTTAATAAAATATATTTCTGTTACTTTATATTTACATTCCTTTTAAACTTAAAAATTTAAAAGACAAAGAGCCTCCAACCAAATGGAAACAATCACGCTACTAGACAACGAACTTCGCCGAGAATTTTAATGCTGAGGACTCTGTGCCATTGAGAAACATTACTTTATGTTTAGATTTTTTTTTCTTAAAGTCATTAGTGACCATGAATGGCAAAATTTGAAACTGTTTATGTTCAGCGTTTTGGACTATAGGTCATCAATTCCTAAGAGTTGGTTAAGATTTTTTTACTTTTCAATCGAAGGGATTGTGATTTTACCTAACATTATTAATTATAATCACAAAACAACGGCAGTAATATACCGAAGGAACAAAACACAAGATTATATAAATCAGTCCAGAGACAAGGCAAAAGCAAGAACACCAGAAGACAAAAGACACCAAACACCAACAAAACACACGAACACCAAAAACACAATGTTGAAAACTAAAACACTAAAAATGTGAACGCTCAAATATTAAGCGATATCAAGTGCTCGGGAAGGAAGGATGTACAGATCTGTATAGAGCACCCATCACAATAATCTTATAGAAGCTCGTCATTTAAGAGAAGAAATGAGAAATTCTATATTTTTAGGTAATGGAAAATAACATGAAAGTAAATTATTCGTTTTTTCTGATGTTTATAATTATAGGTTTTTATCAAATAAATCAGTGTTAAAAGTTATTTGTCGGTTCCATGTTATTTTCATGATAAATATTTAAATAGTAATCAGTAACAGGAATAATTCAATTTGCGGCACGAGAATTAGGCCCTGAAAAACGACCTTTATTGTTTTTATTTCATGTATTGTATATAGTCTCTTGCATTGTTTCCAGTTTATAAGTTTATAAAATTTCTCAAATCGAGATAAATCAATTTTTTCTCCGACTTGCAGCTCCCCACACCTATCAATCCAGACATAGCGCCCCTATACTCCCTCGGGTTTCTAAACATTTAAAGGTAAATGTTGACTTGCTGTTTAGTTTTTATCTGGATTAGTTCTAAGCTTATAGAGCTGCAAAGCATGCACTCAGCCTCTGTATTTGCAGCTGTGGAAGACTAGCGATCTAAATAATACTCACTTATTTTCTATATGTATTTGTATTTGATATCTGAATTTATATATTATTTTTGTATATTTTAATCTGGTACACCTATATGTGTCTGTTGCTAATAGGGAACATGGGAATTTAGGTAATCTAAAAATTTTAAATATCTTATATTTGAACCTTATATGTCTCTTGTTAATATAAATTGACCTTTTGCTTGGATTTTCATTTTCAAGACATCTTAATTGATTATGGGTGAATTTATTTGTCTTTGATCACACCTTTGGCAACTCTCATGATTTATTTAAACTCCTTGAGTATTGCATTCTATTTCATATAAATATATTCAAATTAATATGTCTGAAATTATATCAATTGACACACACTTGATTAATATAAATATTGTTATCTATGATAAATGTAGTTTGGATTGTGCCGCTTTGAATGTGAATTTATTTGTATATACATGTTGCCTTTGTATAAGGAGATGATATATATAGGATTTGGCCTGCTATCCAATCCTTTTCATGTTTATTGAATAAAATAATTTTAAAATCAAAATCAATTTTTCACATTTGAAATTCGAGGTTTACCGAGAATTTTAAAATGTGAAAATTTAACGATCGAGATTTGAGAAAATATCGAAATAAACATGAAAACAATGTTAGAGATTGTTTCTCTAATTTATAGTGAATTTATTTGAAGTGTAGTGATCTTCATGGGTTCATTCTAAAATATGCCGTTATTTTGTTGCTACCATCGTTGTTATGTGTATCATTGCGCCATTCATTAAAAGTGACCCTGAGTGAAATATTTGTAATAAAAGTGTCATATTACCATTAAATTGAGTAATTTTCATCATAAAAATGCAAAAACCATTCTGCTAGACATTGATTCAGGTGTTAATTTCATCAACATCCGGTTGCACTATTTCTAGAACTGACACGAGACATTAACATAATTGGCCAATCGCAAACTGAGATCAAATTTTCACACATGTTGTTTATAACTAATCGATCAGGAGGTGTTTAAATTTGCTACAAATTAGAGAACGTATAAATAATAATTATTTCTCTACGATAATACTAGATTCCAACGATCTTAAGTAGTTTTACTTTTTTCAAATATAGATTATAAAATAATATAAACTTTATCTACTTTGAAATATTATCAAAATAACGCTAACATTTTTTCAAATATAGATTATAAAATAATACAAACTTTATCTATTTTGAAATATTATCAAAATAACGCTAATATAACAGAATTTTTCATCTTTAAATTTACAATTATTTTTTATTCTTTATGATACACAACATACGTACAGACAACGATAATCAGCTGTTTTTGTTTTCTTTACGGTCGAAAAAAAGTCTGTTGAATGAATTCTGATCAGCTCTTGCCGGATTGAACATCCCAGTTCAAACATGCAAGACGCAATACACTTCAAACATAAAAAGAAACATTTATAAGCATGTTTTGTTATTGTTATTGCTATTCACTATAATAAAGTAATACGTTTAAATGTACATTTTTTTCAAATAAAAAGGTGTATGCAAATTACATCAAAGTGCGAACTATAATGCACAAAGTTTTTGCGTGCTAGTTACATTATCTCGGTAACAATACTTGCACTATTGTCACCCAAAGACAATAACAAAGAATAGATATAGAGTAAATACGCATGATCCAAAGTCTCTACAAGCTCGAAAAAATTTTTGGTGTATGATTGAGAAAAAAGATAACTATTACGCAAAAATTCCTTTGGTTTTCTTTAATATATTAATCTGAAATAATAGAAATTCAAAATGTAAAATACTTTTATCATTAACACGCACATTCATAATGTAAATGGTAAATCGTATAATTTTATAGTGGTAATTTGGAATTTAAAGCAGTAAATTATATACATTTCTAATATAATTGATTATGGAATATCATTAAAGATTACCCAAACTGTCTTATCTTTAAAAGACCCACCTTACTTGATTTAAAACCCTATCGATCTACCTTAATTTTATGATTTTAGATTATTATAATAAGAATAATCTTATTAAGCTAGCAATATCCGGAAAATTTGCATGCGACAAAATATAAAATAACAGATTATAGAGGAATAATTTACTAGTAGTTATGTATAAGAAGGGGACGGTTTATAGTGATCATGGTGTCCGTTCGTCCGTCCGTTCGTTATTGCGTCCACCATAGGGTACATACTTTGTGGTGACAACTCCTCCTAGACCACTCAGTGAAATGCAAAGAAACTTTCATAGAATATTCAGTGCATATTGCCAATGTGCATCAGCTATTTGAAAATTTGATTTGGCTTGATATTTTGTTGTTTTTTTTTTTATTTACGGAATCACAAAGAGAGCGGGGTTATATGTTGCGAGCTTTAGTTTTTCTAGTTTTATAATGTTTTTTTAAAGAATTTGCTCTTGTTGCATCCAACAAGAAAACAGTAAGCCGTAACTAGTTAACGCCATAATAGTGAAATTCTAAAATCAATAGCCCGTACATAACTTATTGTAAAAGACAAAAGTAAATCCAAAAAAATTAAAAGACAATCGAAAGCAGTGAAATTCTACAAACAAATTAGCCCTGTCCATTAGATTATGAAAATTCAGAATATAAAAGGTTAGCGTAAGCACAATTTTAAAGATACTGTTAATTGTAATCTGCAACATAGAAATTCAATAACAAGTAAATTATAGTTTTTTTTATAATCTTATGGAATCAATTAATGTAAAAAATAAATGAAATAATTTTCATGAAAATTGAAAAATTCTTACATGTATGTCCAGCAATGAAATTCCAACAAACAGATAAGCTTTTACGTAAAACTAGGAAAATTGATAAACTAAGGTAATTCCATTATAATAAGTTATTGAATATCATAATGTCAAGCAGTTGACGAATTAGCCTAAGATATATACCTCCAAAAATAAATAAATTCTAGCAAACGAAATAGCCGTGTACAGAATCATACGAAAATTGACGATATAAAAACGATTGCAGTAAATCTGATAATTTCATAGATAATTGGTACTTTTAATATCGAGCATTGAATTTCTGACAAAACAATTAGCATTTTAAGTAATGTTATGCAATTTCGTGATTAAAAGGTACTAATGCATCAAATAACTATAGGTTATTCTTTAATACAAACTTTGAAGGTTATGAATTTTTATATTTTATTATTTTGATCTAATAAATATAACCTAAAGCTGTCATGTTTTTCAAGCAATCCCTTCATGGAGGTTTGGTTTGCGATTAATTGCTGGAAGCTTTGAATTATCATCAAGACGTTGGAATCAAGCCGTATTCCTATAATCTGATGATTTTATGTGGTGTTTTAGTAAGAATATCTTTTTTAATATTTATGTTATTTATCTTGGTTTTGTATGTTTTTTTTCACTCCAGAAAGTTTTCTTATCTTCCGTTTTTATTCCGATAAACGTTTAACTTAAAATGATATTTTTACTCGTTAATTCATTCACTGAAATGCAGAGCTTGAAGAATACAATCTGTAATCTGGTCAGTCAGAGAAAACTGTAAAATTGAGGCTTCTGATTAGCTCGGTGTAAGTTCACTGTTTTATCTCTTACAGTGATACTTATCCGAAGGCACTTACAAAAGGCAAAATTCCAATGATTTATCATGCACTTACACATCAACTTAAAGTGAACCTTTTTTAACAAAAAATTATTTTTTTACTTGCTTTAAACTAGCAAAATAAATGGAATGAAGTTCTATATATAAAGGTAGAAGATTTGTCAACCATTCATGAACAACCCTTAAAATCTACAGCCAGTGATAAACTCATTCTTTTTCAGTATAAATGTTTACATAGTATACTTGGCACAAATTCGCTTTTGCATGAAATCAGATTGGGAGAAACACATTTATGTAGCTTCTGTAATGGAATTAAAGAGACAATCTCTCATATTTTTAATGGAATGTAATACTATGAAACGTTCTTGGCTTGATGTCAACCATTTTTATGAACATATGTCATTTCAAGTTCTTCTGTCAAAACATAATGTTTTCATTGGTTCTACTTTACATTCTAAGTCAGAGATCTGCATCTATATTGCTATAAAATATATAATCAAATCAAATCAAATCAAATATTTTATTATACCAATCATGGACCAACAAGGGGCAATGACACAAAACACACACGATTAAAAACATACATACAAATAACATACTAGCTTGAGTACTATATAAGTATCTGACTAAAAGATAAGGATCATGTAGATTTATGTTAAATTTACAGCAAATTTTCGCCCTTCCACAGGTTTCGTCAGGCTGATGAATTCTCTACGCACGTGTTTGCATGTGCGGTAAAAAAATTGTGTTGGTTCGATTACACTAACAATGAAAATTGAAACATAGAAATTACCGTTCTTTGTGACAAAGAATGCTAAAAATTGTAAATAGAGTAGGAAATAAATAAATTTAATACAATTAATTAAAAAGCTGTTAGCATAATTGTTTTACGCTAAAAAATATTCTATTTAATTTTTGTTACTGTTGAATTTCATTTTGTCCGTTGGGTTCTAAAATTCAAAGCTGGTGAACCCAAAATTTTTAGCAAAAATCCCTTGTTGAGGCATCCCATTGATCGTTTACTTCAATGATCTGTACTTTAATATCTTCAAAAGTATGTCCTGTCGATTGGAGATGGCGCGTGACAGGACAGTTTCGTTTTTTGTTATAAAATGAACGGTTGAAATTGAACACGTGGTAGTATGTCCACCGTATTGTAAACTGCACAAGTCCTTATGAAGATATCAAACTAAAGACCACTGAAGAAAACGATCAATTTGACGATCATTTTGTACATGTATATGTGAAGGTCGGGTGTGTGTACATATCTTCTTGAATCACATTTAACTGAAATTTTTTATTTAAAGTAATGTTTTTAGCTTCCAGTTTAAACTCAATCTTTAACAAGACCAGAAAAATCTTCTTTTTTTTTTACTTCATCATATCCTTTCGTAGGAGTCTTAAAATTTTAGGTCTGTGCTTTAAACTCAATGTTTTGGGGGTATTATCATCATGTCCAAAAGTAAAAATACCCCTTTTCTTTGACGATATACACAATTTAGAGTTTAAGTCGGAAAATATATATATCGATAAGAAATTGGGTCGATAAGTGTCTGAAATCAATTACTGAAACGATTTACTCTAAGTTATCATGGACTTCAACATTCATTTTAAAAAAACACATTAACTACTAGTATCAAGTCATTTGTTTTGTCTGAAAAAATTATAACAGTGAGGTGACATTTTATCCACTGAAAAAATCTTGTGAATAAAATATTTTATTCACCTAAAATTATGAGCATTTATTTCCTTTTATATAAAATATTTAGTTGTATATTTGAGAATAGATTATTTGCTCTTCCGGTTAGTTTTTGATTTGAATTCCTCAGTTTACGTGAAATTGGACACGAAATTAAAGTCGACCCGAAGCAATCCGTTTACGTCCCGTTAGCAATCTGCTTCACGATCGTCAATCACTGATAGTGATTTAGTTATGTGGCGTTCTTGTTCATTTACTGTCTGAATATGTGTTGGATGTGAATTACCATGATTTTGGATTTATGATTTTAGAATCCCCCTTTCCTCGATCTTGCTTCGGTATTCGTTTGCCGATGTATCAGTAAAGGCTACGTTGCACTGTACTGTAAAAGATCTAAAAATGAACATATTAATCAAATTATGAATATTGCAGGTGATGCTTGAGTTTTTAAGAGAGGAAAGAGACAAAGTAGACTGGTATGAAATGGAGTGTGTAATACTTATTATCATGAGTCATGGTGAAATCACAGGGATATATGGAATAGATGGTGAAATTGTCGAACTTAAAAAGATGACAGATATATTCAAGGATTTTCCAGGATTAAATGAAAAACCAAAACTTGTCTTCGTTCAAGCCTGTCGGGGTAGTAAGTATATTTAACAGATTGTTGTGTTGGAAGTCATCTGTGTATATGATGTTCACAAGGCGGATCTAAGATTCGAAGTTAAATGGTGTAGTTGAAAAATATTTTGCAATTAAGTGGAAAAATAGCTACAAACGAGCATGCTTCTACCTCAATTCTAGAAAAAGCAAGTTCGGTGACCCATACATTTCATTACGGATTTCGGGTTGGTAGGATTCGTTCTTCAATTGAGAAAACTTATAGATAAATCTCATGGATATGAATATAAGTGTCTATAAACCTTAATTTCATTTCGTTTCAAAAGTAACAGACTGTCATTTGTATGAAATGTGACTTACTTCAACAATTTAATACACACAGATGCCTACATACGTATACATGATATTAATCTCTGCACAGATACAAAATATAAGCTATACAATTTCGAATTTATAGTTTTTTTTCCAGATTTTGCAAGATGCAAGAAGCAAACAAAAAGTTGATAGAAATAATAATTTATTTTTTCTGTGAACATATTATCATTTGTATTGCAATATTTAAGAAATAATCTCTAAATTGTTCCCCAAAAATACAAAGCAGTAACATTTTAATAAAAAGAAAAATTGTTGCAGGACAGTTACATAAAAACTAATTTTGTTATTTAATGTTAAATAAGAATTTATTCAGATTTCGTCAAAAATATTAACAGGTATCCAATAAGAATATAACTATAATCAAAATTATCGAGTTTTTGTTGTGAATTAGGGTGATTTAAACATTCCCCGCCATTAAAAATATAAAACGTTATCCCTATTATGGCTAAAAATTACTTATTTACTGCATTTTGTTAATAAATTGATGTATGCCGACTTTTCATGTTAAATAAATGCTATAATTCATCTTGATGTGATCAAATATATGGCAAAATGTAAGTAAGACATCAGATTTTTTTCTATCTCAAGATTTAGGTACAAATTTTATATGGCTTTCGGGGAAGTTTGTTTTTAACATGATTCATACGATTCCCTAGGATATGTCAAGACTTCAAAAATGCTTTGCAAGTAGGACCTTGGTCTACAACTGTTTAAAACGTAACCTGGTAGATCGATGCAAGAAAACGTTGTCCTACGGAAAAGATGGCTTTAATTTTCTTACGGTCCTCTTCGAGAATAAACAAGAAAATTGAGACAGCAGATCCTTACTGTCCCCTCTATACTTTTTGAATTTATACTACATTGTTGTTCAACAACTGTGATGCAAATTTTCTTTAAAAAACATATTGCCTTCCATTTACTTAGAAATAATGTGTTATATTGCAAATGTTTTTAGATGAGACAGAATTTGGTCAGGCAGATGGACAAGGCGGAGAACAGGATATGGATGGGTCTCCTGTCAAAGAAGAAATAAAGCCCATTCATGCCGTCAAGGGTCAAAGTTCTGAAACAGTAGTTAAAACAGTTCATTCTGAGGCTGACTTTTTAATAGCCTATGCAACACCAGAAGGTAGCTTACTCTTTTTTACAAAACGTAAAATATATAAATGAACTCAAACTCTAATTAAGATTACGTATATGTTTTGTTTATGATTACACAAAATCAAGATCTGATAGAGTGATTGCAAATACAGGTTCTATATGATATCACGTAATATTAAGTTCTGATTTGCGTTTACATGCAGCATAGAACGGCAACTTAAAATGCACCAGTTTTATTCAACCACACTGGACCACGGCCAAATTATACCCCATTTTAATAGAATTGGGTTTCCATGGTCGTAAAGGTTTTGCACTGTCGCACTATTGAGGAGAAATCAAACTCAAAACTTCCCGAAGGCTTTGGTCAGTTATCATCATATATTTCAGTAGACATCGGCCATATCGATGAAGGGCCAGTATGTGTGCACAATTTTCAGGTCACTGGGTCTAAAAAGCTAATTTGTCTAATTTTGTCTAGTTTTATATATTTAAGAATAATGCTGTTGGCGCGAATTTGACAATTGAGCCCAAGTCGTAAATTAGCTATTTGAATCCAAAACAAAGAATGAAGCGGATCAACACGATTGAGGAGTGATTCTCGGGAGGTTTCAATGGAACATGCATTCCCATATCAAAGCTTTTTAATTAGAATGAGACAATGCATATAGGCAACCCATTATTTGTCCAATTATAATGACACAATACATTCACGCATCCCATTATTTGTAGCACCCGATCCTAATTTGGTGCTACAGCAATTATTGTTTATTTTCAAATGAGTGGTTGATTATTGATGATATGATAATATCATAGGTTTACTCTCAAAAGGGATCCTCATTCTTTTGTTTGATCTTTGCAGAAGTGAGAATTTCTCCCAAGTTTTTATGTTTTCAATATTCTTATACAGGCTCTTACAGTGATGACGACACAATACATCCACAAAGGAAACAGATTTGCGGAGGTTGGCAAATTAGAAATGTAAACTTTTTTTCAAGCCTACTTATTCAGTCGTTTATCTCCAGCGCAATGGCTGCCATAGTAAACATACCTTCTCGGGGTTCATTAAAGGGGAAACAATACAACATATTAGAAATACAAACAATGAAGAAGATTTACATAATATTAAAAAGATACAACTTAAAAAGAGGTTACAAAGACTGTGAAATACAAAATAGTATTTCTTCATTACTTGACAAGAAGAGATCAAATTTCTTACAAGCAAAAATTAATGATAAAAAAGGAAATTCTTTTGATTATGAGCTCCAGGTTTAATACAAGGCTAAAACATATAAAGAAAAGCATTTTGAAATATTGGGATATACTACAGTTGAATGATACTTGTAGACAAGTCCTTCAACAAAAGCCAGAAAACATAAAAACCTGGGAGAAATTTTCACTTTTGCAACAATCAAATAAAAGAATCCTTGTAGGACCTAGAGCTAGCATAGAATATTCTTTTTATCATTGATAATTAACCATCCTTTAAAAAAAATAACAAACATTTCCAAAGCACTTAATAAGTGTCGGGTCCTACAAACCATGGGATGCGTAGAGGTATTGTGTCATTATGATTGAAAAACCCTGTTGCTAGAGCAACGCAACATGGAGTTGGAAATGATATCAACCGGAAATGACACCGGGAGTCATATAACCAAATAAAGAAGTCATCTGACCTGAGCCGGAAGTCTGGTGATCGGAACAAAATGTCATATGACTGAAGCTAGAAATAAATCTATTTGAAGCTTTGATCTTGTAGTTTGACAATAATTCACGTCAAACATCATCACATGGCCAAGCATTAGTGTTGTTTATTAATATTACATAGTGCATAGGCAACTGAAAGTGGATATTCATTTCCTTTTGTTTTTAGTTTATTACTATTTTATTGCATATAATAAGCAAAAGGATTGGACAACAAGTTATCACAACTTATCGACTGTCCTCTCCTTATAATATTAATTATACAATATAGCAAAAAGTAGTATAAACAAAGATAATACAATTTATTAAAAACAATATGTTAAGACTCTACTGACCTGTAGGAAATCTCATTGTTTGGCTAATATACAGACGAACTTTTTCAAATATTTTAGAATTTAAACGAGGATCTAAATCTGGGTTGCCAAAAAGTATTGTTTCAATGCACTATGAACAAAAAAAGGTACAGTCCATACCAGTGACACTCTTTTTCTAACTGTCATTAGCTGGAAACGTCCTATAAACAACTGTGAAGACCAGAAAAGTACTGTTATTGATTAGAACAGTCCTTAAACGTATTTTATAGACCTACCCATGACTGTGACAAACTGTTCGACACTGTAACAGTAAATGACAGTCAGTTACAGTATTTACTTGTATTGTAAATAACTGTCCCCGCTTGTGACAGTACTTTTTTAACCGTTAAAGACTGTCATGCTTGTGATGAACTGTCCCTGATTGTGACAGTACTTATTTGGCCTAATAGGACTGTCATGTACTGTTACAGGTGATGATAGACGTTTATAGAATATACATGTACTGACATGCACTGTCCTAAACTGTTACAGTCGATTTTAGGCCATTGCAATTTTGTGGTTAATTTTACTGTGTTGTCACAGGTAGAACATGTGTAGAAGTTGTCATTATAGTGATACCAATATACTTTTACTCATAGATATGGCAAAATTGTAATTTTCTGTAATGTACTGATTTAATAGGACAACACAGTTTTCATGGTTAAAATATTTCTCATGGCGTAGGAAAAATAAATAATTAAAAGGTTAACATGACACAGAAGATTAGAAATTGTTTAAATTTGAAATATCCAATTGAGATTCAAGTGAAAAGACGATCTAAAACAAGAATTATCTGTTTTTTCAATCTGATAGAAAAAAAATACATTAAGCGATGTTTCAATATTAGCATCCATGAAAATGTGAAATTTCACAATTTGTTACGGACCTGGCCATATGTTTTTAGCTATTCTTATTGCGGGAAGGCAATATCCAAATCACTTTTCAGTTTACACTTTCTTATACACCAAGTGTTGCATCCCATAGCATTACTAAAATTATTTTTACACAAATTATTATATTAATTTATAGATTATTCATCTAATTTTTTTTATCATCTCAAATTCAAAACAAAATTCCCAGGCACTATGTTGTGTCCCATGGTAGACAGGGCGTACGCACTCTCTTTAAATTCTGTATAAAAAGTTTTTAATTTTTCAATATCTTAACAATTGTACACGAACATGAAATAAAATTTAATTTTTGAATTCAAAAATCATATAACTTTTATATAATTTTCGAGATTAACAGTAACGGTTTCCAAAATCCCATATTTTTACAATTTTACCAGTTAATCGAAAATAAGTAAGTAAAACAAGGTAGTTTACTCGGAATACAAGTAAAACCACTGAATAAACTGTAACTTGTAAATAAGCAGTATTTTTATGCTGAAGTTTAAGACCTATTTTTTAAATCTTATTTTATGCCCCTACAATATTGTGTGTATAACAGCAGCGATTGTGTAAAATTAAAATGTGTGAAAGCTTGATCCTTCAGAAGTACAAAAATCAATATGTGAATGGTCATCCTGTAAATTATGTATGTAACGAGTAACGACTGACGACTTTGATATAAAATTCAAAAAGTTACATGATGCATGGATTTACAATTTTTCATTTAAAAAAAATCGATTCAGTTAGGATCGTGTATACATACTACACAACAAGTAAGTAAGTTTTCAACTTTCACATGTCATCCACTTGTGCATTTACAACAAGGGTACATTCAACCGTTCCAGGTAAAAGTCTATAGATTTACTCAAAACTGGGACTAATATATTAGTCCCAGCTCAAAACTAACCCAAAATGAATGAAAACTACCCTCAACAAAATTACTATGATGCCTGGCTACAAGGGAGTGTTCTACTTTTTTTTCACAGAATACCACTTTTTAAGCTTTCGAATGTAAGTGAACATCAACGCATTATAGATGTAATATTATGTGCATGCCAGTGCAAATAGGGGGAACGTCTAAACACCAACATGACAGGACTCAAGAGTATGTAACATGAAATAGTGTCCGCTAAGAAATATTGTTCGCCTTTACAATTGTTACCAATTTGATAAAGTCCGAGGACAGAATAAAACGCATGTTGATCATGAAATATTGTCCTCTCGGACAGTGCATTTAGGACACTTTCCCGTTTATTTATAAATAAAAGAAACATATCAACAAAGTGCATATCAAAAGATAGAAAATGTCTCAATGGATATAGGAATTTTTTTTGTTCCTTCAAAATACGGTTTTTACTTAATTTTCAAATTCTGTTGGCACGTACCGTTCAAAGTAGATCGGTCAAAAGTGATCAATCCTTAACAGTATATCATGGGTCTTTGGCAGTTGTTAATAGGACGCAAGCAGGTTATGACAGTAAGAAAATGACTGTCCCTGGTATGGACAGTACTTTTTTCTGTTCATAGTGATGTCCAGGGTAAGGCCTCTTATTTCTGGATCATTAAAACAGTTCTTTGTTGACTGTAGTTCGGACATTCCAAAAAGTAGTGAATTACATCTTCATATTGTGCTCCGCAATCGCATTTCGGGTTATCGACTATATTGTTTCTATACAAGTCTACATTTTAAGAACTGCATTGATGTCGTAATCGAGTATGAATAATATTTAAACGTCTGGAACTACCTCTATAATACTTCGGGGGTTTGAATTTTTCATTTTTCACCTTTCTTTTGAAACTCTCGAATGTTTGCAAACTTCTTACTGAAATATCAAGGTTATTCCAAAGTATAAACGTTGATGGTATAAAAGATTTAGCTAAATTATTTAATCTGCATCTTACAGGTACATAGTAGTTGTATATTTGGACGTGTCCAGCGCAGCTTTCCACGTCCAAATATACAACTACTACGACCCCCAAAAAAACCCTCAAAAGACCTAAAAATCACTTAATTTCTACAAAAAAAGCGTAAAAACAGCACAAAAAACCCTATATTTTTTTTACCCTCAAAAAAAAAAAAAAATAGGCACAAAAACACCCCCAAAATAGAAAAAGTGAAAAAAAATTTTTGACCCCCCTCCCAAAAAAATTCTAGGTGTTTAGCGAATCTAAAACTGAGTCATCTGTAATTCTTGACTATAGAAAGAACCTATAATTTCTTCACCTTTTAAATCTTTTATTTTATAAGTAATAGGGTTTGTATTTAAAACTTTTTCAATTACAAATATTTCTTTTGTCCAACGAGTTGTATAACCCTTTTCAAATTTACCCTTCTTCTTTGTTATCCTCACACGATCACCTACTTTGAATTTAGGTTTTCTAATTTTCTCTTCTTTTTCTGGATATAAATTTTTATACACTCTTGATTGATTTTTTAATTTACTCGCTTCAACTGGTGTTATTTTAATTGAAGAATGTACTGTATTATTATAGTTTTTAACTAATTTATCCAATACATCATAGTATTTAAAAGTTCCAGATGCTGTAAAATATCTAAACATATGTTGTTTCATCGTTCCTATCCATCTTTCCACTACACTGCTTTTTTCTTCATTTTCAGTTGAATATAATTTTATGTTATTTTCTTTTAACAATTCTTTTACTTGTCTATTATAAAATTCAGAGCCTTTATCTGACCAAATATACATTGGTTTTCTTTCTTTAAATAATTTTTTAAATGCTTCACTTACTGTTACACCTGTTTTA
>MJUU01063026.1:10763-20976 GCA_002080025.1 Modiolus philippinarum
CTTAGCTCACCTGACTCAAAGGGTCATGTGAACTATTGCCACCATGAAGCATTCGTCGTTGTCATCCATCATAAACTTTTCTTATTTTCATCTCCTTTGAAAGCACGGCCAATTTGGACCAAACTTGGCAGGGATGGTCCTTGGGTGGTTCTCTTTCAAAATTATATCCGACATCCCTTCCCGCTAAAAATGTTCAGCATGTCAAGGGCTGTCATCTTATGCAGTAGTGACAAGAATCAGGCCACAGTGACCTAGATATATGGTAAGAGTTTAAGTGACAGCTCATATGTCATGTACTATTAGAGATGGGATCAAACAATTTTACATACAGATGTCTTTGGGGGAAAAGGATTTAATTTCATGGTCCACTGACACTGATTGAATTTAGGTTAGACTTCATATCTTAGGTACTATAAGAGATAGTATCATGTTATCTTGCATGCAGATGTCTCTAAGAAAGAAAACAAAATTAAACAAGAGTTTGTTCGTCACTGTGACCTACATTTCTGGTTCAATGATTGGTTAAAGTTAAGGTCAGAGCTTATATTTCGTGTACTATAAAAGTACAATAACACATTTCCAAGACATACACTCTACTTGACCTAATTTGGCGGCGAATTGATGCTTTGCATCAATTTTTAACTTGTTGTTTCCTGTATCTATATATTTCTTTTCATAAGGTAATAAATAACAAACAAGTTACAAGTATACATATTTTATTTTCCCCGTCATGAAGCAGTCAAGGGTTAGGGAATGAGGACTGGGACTAAAGTAAAAAAAAAGAAAAAAAATAAAATAATAAAAAATAATAAAAAACTCTTGTGATGTCTTTTCTTCCCACCACCACCACCACTGAAATCACACAATCATCACCACCACCACACACACCGCTGAATTAACGAGATGAGCACGCGAGCAGCACGAGAGGTGAAAACGAGCAGCGTGAACATACCCTTAAACAACGAATTTGTTGCTTTTCCCACCGCACAGCGGCTGCAGCAGCAGCAATCACCATCACCACCGAAACGTCACAATCACCACCACCACTGAAACAACACATCACCACCACCACCACCACTGACACCACACATCACCACCACCACCACTGACACCACACAATCATCACCACCGCCACCACTGATTCACCAGAAAAGCACGAAAATATCAAGAAAAATTCCAGAAATGTTCGACTTTAAACGCTAAGAGCGTCATTTTCACCGCCGCACAAAAGGAAAATAGGTCTCGCCGCCACAGAAACGCTAAAAGCGTCAATTTCACCGCCGCACAGAAGAAAAATAGGTGTCGCCGCCGCATAAACATAGAATTACCTAGAAAAACGCACAACATTAAAAGAAAAACACAATTAAAACGAAAATTGTTACAAAAATTAACAATACAACTAGAAAAAATAATACAAAAAACGTAAAAGTAAAACATTTACACCATTTTTAACTAAAACTTTTAAGAAATATTACAAAAACTTTAGCTGAGACAAAAATTTGTACAAACACATTAAACACAAACAAAATATATTCACGAAAAACCCAAAATAACAAAACAGATGTGATAAAATTTGAAAATTGCCAAACAAAATACAAAATAGTTATAAAACTGTTTAACGAACAAGAAAATAAACAAGACATGTGTGATAAAAATTAGAAAATTGCAAATTAAAATACAAAACAGCTGCAAAAATGTTAAACTAAGATGAAAATAAACGAACCATGTTAGAAAATATGAAATTTAAGTAGAAAATCAATACATCTTACACATAATAAAATCTTATTAATTCAATTCATAAAATATGCGAAGCCTAATGTAATTAAGACACTCCTATTATATCGCGTTTGTATGATTAAATAGAATCATCGATCCGTGCACCTTGAAAATAACGCCGTCGATCGATTGCATCATCTTCTGGAATATTCGATCTATTAAAAGAAACATAACAATAGAGAAATGAACCAACCAATCAAATTGCAGGGAATTCAACCAATCAGATGCCGACTTTGTGATAAATCCAGCCAATCAGAACACAGAATAATCTACCAATCACAAAGCCCGTAACAAAGATATCCGACCAATCAGAACCGTCGTTACAACGCGTCTACGTGTATAAAATCAGACACTCATTCTGCAACTAACAGCTGAATTGAATAGACCTAGCGAAGATAAACAGAACAAAGGTAAGCGAACTAAATTTAATTAATTCAAATAAAGTTTTTAATATAGTTTTAATTGAACAATAAAATTATTTAGAACAAATAAGTAATCAATAATACATAATCAATCAATTATACAATATTAAATAGAAAAGAAATAATAAAGAATTAAATAGAATTAAATCAAATATACATATTGTATAATTATTATCTTTTGCAGATGCATTCATGTGGATATTGTCAGGAAACCTTTCCCAAGAAAAGTCGCATTACAGACGATTCAAGCACCACAATACCTTTACTTGCGGAATATGTCTAAAACGCTTTACTAACCGGGACAATTTAAAAAGACACGAGAAGAAACACAACAATCCAACCCTTCATCAGTGTAATGTTTGTGGACTTGTGTACAGAAGAAATGACAGACTTGTACGTCATTTGAAACAGAAACACCAGATCGGTACAGGGATGCCTAGTGAACCCAGCATAGACATCATTCAACCCGAACAGTATTATACCATCACTAAACAAAGCGGGAAAATTATACCAAGATTCAACACCGAATCGACAGAGTACAGAGTCACACTCAAGGAATTGAACGTTCAGAATGTTCCAGATATACTGAAATCATTACAAAAAATATTCAACTCTATTTTGATGAAGCTGACTGAGAACATGCAGATGGAAGACTTGGTACAAATTACCATGGAGTGCCCAGATTTAGATTTTCCTATGAGACTACCGTTTATGCAAATGGGTCAGGTGACAGGTGACCTACTATTAGACGAAATTGAACGAGTGTAACAGTCCAACGAACAGTTTGTGTTAGACGAAAGTTTGAGAATCGAGATCACACATGTCCGTCTTCCCGTAGGTGGTACCAGAAAAAGGTGTACATATGTCGACACCGAGAGGTTCCTGAAGGAAAAAGATGTATTATCCAGATAAAAAACAAAGACGACCTATGCTGTGCCAGAGCCCTCGTTACAGCAATAGCCAAAATTACCGGACACGATCAATGAAACTCTATAAAACAGGTAAAATACATCCAGAAAGAATTGGCATTGGAACTACACGATAGAGCAGGAGTACCTCTGAAACAGTGCGGCATTGACGAAATCAAAGGATTCCAATCCATTCTACCGGATCATCAAATACATGTAATATCCAGAGAGCATTTCAACGGAATCATATATCATGGACCTAAAGCTGAGAAGAAAATCTATTTATACTACCACGACAACCACTACGACGTCATTACTAGTATGGCTGCATTTCTTGGTCGCGTCTACTTCTGTACCGACTGCCAAAAGGGTTACGATCATAAAGAAGAACACATATGCAACAACGTATGCCACTACTGTAGAAAAGTTCATACCCAGAGCGAAGATGACTGGACATTATGTATCGACTGTGGGCGCTACTTCAGAGGATCGACGTGTTTCAACCTGCACAAAAAGACGACGACTTCGGGAAACTCGACGTGCACTACGTATTATAAATGCCAGAGTTGTGGACAAACCGTGAATAAACGTATGGGAGAACATACATGTGGAAACACTTACTGCCAGACCTGTAAAGATTTCTGCCCATCAGGACATCAAAGCTACATGTTACCTGCTAATACCAAGGATGGACAGAAGAAACAGACTTATATTTTCTTCGACTTCGAATGCACTCAAGACGCCATGATACAATGCAACCAAGGATACAATCCAGACGACAACGGCAAGTGCGCCAATTGTAAATCCATGAAGTGTGGAGCTAACGAACACAAACCAAATTTATGTGTGGTACACAAAGTCTGTTTAATATGCATGAATCGAAACGTCGATCAAAACAGTTTGTGGAAAAAACGAATTGGTATTTGTCGGACCCAATACCACCGAAGAGTTTTGCAAATGGTTATTATCCGGAAACAACAAAGGAGCTACCGTCATCGCACACAACTTCAAAGGCTACGACTCAATACCTGTACTGGAGTATTTGTATCAGCAAGGAGTGAAGCCAACGATCATAGCAAACTGAACCAAGAACATGTACATCGAAGTCCCCGGATGTCGCATTCGGATGATAGACTCAATCAATTTTTTACCCGTGGCTTTAGCCGAATTGCCAAAGATGTTTGGATTGACCGATTTGAAGAAAGGATATTTCCCTCATTTGTTTAATAGGAAGGAAAACCAATCAGTCGTAGTCGACCATTTACCGGACATACACTACTACAACCCAGATGCAATGAAGAAGAGAGCTACGTTTTTACAATGGTACCAGACCAATTACCGACAACGATTCGATTTCACAGATGAACTATTGAGTTACTGCCGCTCGGACGTAGACATCTTGAGAAGAGCCTGCTTAACGTCCAGACAGCTGTTCCTGGAGATGACAGCCACCGATGGACAAGAGGAATCGATCCATTCCAACAATGTATCACGATAGCATCCGCTTGCAACTTAGTATTCAGACAGAAATTTCTCAAGCCTGATACCATCGGTATTATTCCAGCTCAAGGATACCGTCCAGAGGAAAATCATTCCATCAAAGCCATGCAATGGGTCAAATGCCTATCGGCAACAGAGGGAGTCAACATACAACATGCAAGAAATGGAGGGGAAAAACAAATTGGACCCTATAAAGTGGACGGATACTACGAGAACGAAAACGGGAAATACGTATTGGAGTTTAACGTGAAGTTCTGGCACGGCTGCTTACACTGTTATAGTGCCAGTACAGTCAACCCAGTCAACGGCATTACTATGGGTGATCTGCATCAACGCACTTTGGAGAAGAAATGTTACAAGGCTACACCTACATTGGCAAATGGGAATGCGAGTTCGACCGAGAAGTTCAGGAAAACGACTTCTTGAAAAGATTTGTGGAACAAAATGTCATAGTTTCTCCCTTAGAACCGAGAGACGCCTTTTTTGGTGGACGTACCGAAGCATTTAAACTGTACGAACAGAAACAGGACATATCGTATGTGGACGTCACCTCATTGTATCCGTACATCAACAAGACCGGAAAAATACCTGTGGGACATCCCGAAATCATCACGGAGAACTTCCAGAATATACAGCAATACGAAGGACTCATAAAATGTAAAGTACTGCCGCTGAGAGGACTCTACATTCCAGTGCTCCCATCGAAAATCAATAACAAGTTATTATTTACTTTATGTAAAAGCTGTGCCGAGTCCAATCAACAAATAACGTGCAAACATACCGATGATGAACGAGCACTGACCGGAACTTGGGTGATAGAAGAAGTCAAGAAAGCCCTGGAACATGGTTATGTAATTCAACAGATATACGAAGTGTGGCACTTTGACACGGAACAATACGACCCAACAACCAAGACAGGAGGACTGTTTACCGAGTACGTGAATACCTTCCTGAAGATGAAGCAGGAAGCCAGTGGGTGGCCAGAATGGTGTCATACCGAAGAAGACAAACATAACTACATCAGAAAGTACCATGAAAAGGAAGGCATACTTCTCGATTACAACAATATTAAAAAGAACCCGGGACTACGAGCTTTAGCCAAATTAATGTTGAATAGCTTCTGGGGTAAATTCGACCAGAGAAGCAACCTATCCCAAATCAAATACGTATGTGATCCCGCAGAATACTTTGACATGTTAACCAGCGATCAGATTCTCCTCATGGGTATCTATTTCGTAACCGAAGAGATGGTGGAAATGAGATAGTATAAAGACGAGTTCATCGAAGAGTCTGGACGTACTAACGTAGTCATTGCCGCTTATACCACCGCCCATGCAAGACTGAAGTTGTACAGTTATCTTGAGAAGTTGAACACCCGCGCCCTATACGCCGATACCGATTCCATTGTTTATACATCTCAACCTGGATAATGGAGACCCGAATTAGGAGACTACTTGGGAGATCTGACGGACGAAGTACCCCACAACAAGATTACAGAGTTCGTCACTGGAAGAACTATGCCTACAAATTAGCCACACCCGATAGATTAGGAAATACGACCATATGTAAAGTGCGAGGAATCATTCTCAACTACAAGAACTCCCTCACAATCAACTACGACATAATAAAGGATATGATCACAAATACTGTATAGGGCTTTATATTCGCGGTACGAAATTTTCGCGGTTTTCAGTGTTGCATTTATTTGCGGGGATTTATATTCGCGGATTGTTGATTTAAGTCATTATGTTCATATATATTTAGGTTTACAGTAGAATATTCGCGGGTATAAATTTTCGCGGTTATCGCTTTAAACGCGAATAGCGCAAAAATTAAAACCCCGCGAAATATACAACCATACAGTAACAGGGATTCCGTGGGGACCGTAAAAGACGATTACAAAATCGCCAGGGATAAGAAAAGATTATTAACGTTACAGCAAGACAAAGACTACAGGATCGTGTTCGATAAAAGAGTTGCCATGGACGACTTTAGCACTAGACCTTATGGATTTTGAAAGATTAGACTATCCCGTAATGGACAACTGAACGGTCCTAACCATGAGATTAAAGATACTATAAGAATGATTATTCTCAGTGTATATTCCTTGTATATGTAAAATAAAAATATAGAACTTAATATTAGTTTCTTGTTTATGAGTGAAAACATGTACTGAAAACAGAAAATGGAAACACATATAGAGGTTTGGGTTTTATCGATAGAGGCATTCTAAAGAGGTTAATTCTAAAGAAGTATTAAGTAACGACTGGCAAGAATAGACTAATAGAGCCGGATGAGGAATTGAGAAAATACAAAACTAAGAAAAATAAATATGAATAAGTACAATGGAAGAAAAAATATGTAACTCAAACGAAGACGGGGTTAGGAAAAAATGAGAAGAGGGAGATTTTTCGGAAAAAAAAACAATAGTTATGGTACAATACAAAACAAGACAATAAGTACATAAAAACTAAATAAGTTATGGAATGGGTAGGGCGGTACTGAAAACAACGTCCCCCGCGTCCCACTACTCTCACACAGCTACGCTACGTTTGCGGTGCTCTACGTTCAGGACGCTGGAAGACTGTTCTGAAAGTATAAGTCACGGTTGATTGCACGGGGGATGGAAAAATTAAATTTAACATAGGCCTTATGGGGCCAAAGAGACGAGATTCACTACTTCCGTCCTATGTTGGTTTTGGCTTTCTGTTTAGATTATGCTACTTATTCAATCTCTGTCAGCTTTTGCACTTATTAGGTTGTTGGTCTTCCGAAGGTTTTGATTTGATCTACACTAAAGAGACATAAGTTGTCGAAATGTTCATCTGCAGAAAGGAAATTTATATAATAACTTCGGTATTGTGTTATATTTTAACATTGGGTCAATACCTGTATTCACCAACCCACTAGTCATGACTTCGGTGCTAGCCCGAAAACCGAAATTTTATTTACAAATTTTTATACCTACTTACAGTTTAAATGTATGGAATACTGCCCTCGGGCATAGCTCTGAACTTCAGCAACATTAAGACATTGTAGTTCGGGGGCCAGAATCATTTTCCGTGCCCTCTCCAATTACTCATTTTTCTTTGCCCTCTCTTCAAAATAGAACTCGCTAGCATGAATATGACCTGCACGCAAACACAAGATACAGCCGCATTTGTAGTACACCGCTCAAAAATTCTTAATACATGTATATATATTTTTAACTTAAGTTTCATCTTTAAGTTTCATAATATTCTTTCGATAAGTTAGATGTACTAAGTAAAGTTTGATATATGTTTGAAACTAATCTAGTAGCCATCATAGTGAATATAAATTTTCAATCGTCTGGGGATACAAAAAAAAATGCCCATTATTTTTTGATTTGCCGTATAAAATTTGAAATATTGGAAATTTTTGGGGATTTTGATTTTTTTCATCATTTGACTTTAAAACATTTGGGTGGTATGAATCTGAATTTATATTAACCAATTGCAAATTGTACAATGTTGTATAATATGTGAGCAGCAACAAACTCTGTCAAAAAAAAATAGTTTCAGAGTTAAAAGCATTAGAACACTTCCTCCTCAAACATTAAGAGAAAATTTTAAATATTCAGCTTCCACTTGTACATGAGATTATATCTCATGTGAACACTCTGTTTATAACTATCAGCTAAATGAACGTAAATTCTAAACCCTAAGGTTTAACTTCCTCCATCGTAGTTTTGTCCTAAGCTATAGTTGACATATCTGAATTATTTGGATTTTGTTTGGTTTTATGCATTTTAAACATTTTTTCTAAAATTGTGGATTTCCTATGTTGTTTGGGTTCTAGTGCTGCTGATGAGGAATCAATTGAATGACCAAACAGCTCATTAAAATTCATCGCAATTAGAGTAAACGCGCGCGTATACGTAATGGTCTCATGTTCATTTAATTTCTCTATATCCTTTCATAAAATATCTAATGTTAAATACAAATTAGTGTCTGATTCGCAACAACTGACAGGCCCTTGAAGTAGATTTAAGCTTTTTCAAGTATTCTTTTTGCATTCTGTAGTTTTGCTCGATTTTGCATACGAAATGCGAATTTTTTGTTTTTCAGAATTTCTGTTGTTTTGGCCTAGGTAAAATATTTCATGATATTGATATTTATCTTAAAAAATGTTAACTAAATTTCATTTCGCTACGTTTAATCTATCAGAAAGCGTAGTTTTAAACAATTAAGACTTACTACAGTCTCATGTAATGCAAACATGTACCCCTTCTCGCAAATATTTACACATTTATTTCAATTTATTCAGTTCCGAGTGCTTTAAAGGTGAAGTTAATTATTTTTCAAATGCGCTCAGACTTATATAAAAGAAAAAGCAAGACCCTGTGTGTGGTTTTTGAGAAATCATACTATTTTGCTTTTTAGGTTTTCATGATTTTGCAATAAGCAAGTTAAATATATGTCTTTAATGAAGTACAAATAATGATTTTTTGTAATTTTCGGTGAATATTTTATCATTTCAAATATAATTATGATAAATATTTCGTAATTGTCACAATTAAGCTTTTTATGTGAACGGTATAGTTTGAAAAAGAGTAATTTCTAGTGTCAAAGTAAATATAAACTGTAACGTTATAAGTTTTTTTTATTTAAATAGCTACCACAATTTGCATTGACCTTTTCTATATTCATTATAAGTGCCTTCTAGAAAAGTTTTATAACCAAATTTATGAAAAATCGCAGTTCTCGAGAATTAAGAACTTGATATTTTTTTGCTATGAGATGACAAATATGTCTTTATGTCACAGATATTCTCTAATGGCTAAATAGATCTATATGCACAGAGAATGTACAGAAAGTTAGAGTTTTTACCTTCAAGCATACGGAAAAACTTAATATAACACTAGAAATTAATTACAGTAACATTAAACCGAAAAATTGTATGGAAATAAATTTTGATGTTGATACGTTTCGTCAGAAGAACAGATTGATGTTTTTATTCCTGTGCTTTTTATTGAATGGACACTTTCTATATTTGTCAAAAATTTGACCAGTTTGGGTTCGTATAGAAATCAACATTTTTCGCCCTTTCCAATTTCTCACTCTTCCATTTGCAATAAAAACTCGTTTCCGGTCACATATTACCATATGTTTTTAATTGTCTTTAATTTTTTATTTATTTGATGAACTTGTTAATGTTATTAAATTGTTGTAACACTGCCAACGGACGTAAATTTCCTAAAATAGCATACAATATCAATATGGAACAGGAAATTGTTCATATATACCTTCAGCAAAGGATAATAAAATTTATTTGTCATTTTAAATTGACAAACAAAATTTACAATTAATTTACTAATTTCAAATTTGATGTATCAAGATTAAGGATTTTAAGGACTGCCAAAGATCTCACTTGAAGGAACGACAAATGATCTTCGAAATCTAAATTAAAAGTATGGACTTAACAATGTGTAACAAACCTGTCATATCAAGATATTTGTTGAAAAAGTATCACATTTCGAAAAAATACATATCATAATCATATGGTGGAGGTGTGTGTTCACATGTAAAGTAAGTTGGCTTTGTCATTTTCAACAATTTTCTTAAAACTAGTTGTAATTATGAACGT
>MJUU01063026.1:21734-41747 GCA_002080025.1 Modiolus philippinarum
AAGGAGTTTTAGGTTTGTGTTGTTTTCCTTGTTACCTTTCAAACATGTATGAATAAATGCAAAAGAGTGGTATAAACAACAAAATACTGAAGTAAATGTGAATTTAGTTTCTGCAAATGCATTTCGACAACTTATGTCTCTTCAGTGAAGACAAAATCGAAACATCTGGAAGTCTATAAACCGAAATATTGTGTTTGATCTGAAAAAGATCAAAATTACCAATATGATCTAAAAAGAAAAGCCATAATCAGGTAAGGACAGAGCTATACAAGAGGGAGATACTTCTTGGTTTTGATCAAAATCTCCTCAAATAAAGATATTGCGAGTTATCAGATGAAATCAGCTTTAGGACCAGCACTGGCTATTGGGAAATCCATTAACTGAAATCTACAAAAGCTGATACAGAACAAATTATCAACAGGATCTAAAAAGGAAAGCCAAAAAAGGCTTATCACAGAGCTATACAAGTGGGAGATACTCCCTAGGTTTTAACAAATTTTTCTTATATTTAAATAATACAAGTTTTGAAATGATATCGGTATAATACACGACGGTCAGCACTGTGAAATTGTTCAGTTTTAAAGTTATGCTCGAGGTCATTAAAAAAAAATCTTGAATATGCGATAAGGCTATTCGAAAAGCATGAGGTGTTTTAGGAACTTCAATACATTCGAGGGGTGCCTGCTATGTAAGGCATAACTCACTCATTTTAGACAATTTATCCATTTTACACAATGGTATACACAGACTATATAATTGTTTTGTTATTTTATACTTTGATTAATTGAATAAAGAAACATGTTGAGATTTGTTGAAACACAAATGTGAAAAAAAGTTGTGAAAACCTTTCACTTTTCTTATGTATACTTTCAGAAAATTATATGTACTTCATGTGTCACACGAAATGAAAAAAGTTTGTTATAAAGACACAATCCTTGTGTGCAAAATACTCTTTTTGTACAAATGTGGTGATTCCATGCTAGATGTTTCTGTTCGAACCGAAATAACAAGCTCTGCCTGTGAAAAGAAGGGCCCGATAAATATTTCAGATTGCTTTACATCGACAACGGACGAAATGGAAAAGTTATCAGGATATTACTTAATTCTGTATAGATTAATTATAAATGTTCCAAGTGTAGTGATAGGACTATTTTGGGGCGCATTTTCCGATCAACACGGCAGAAAATTACCAATGGTAATTCCATGTATTGGGAGTGTTCTAGGTGTGGCAGCATACATTAGTAGCTTATTCTATGAAAAAATTCGACTAGAGCTCATACTTTCTGGAGCAGCTATTCAAGGATTATGTGGCAAAACCGCTGTTATTACAATGGCAGTTAACAGTTATATTCACGATATAACCCAACAGGAAGAACGAATACAAAACCTGGGATTATTGCTTGCAGCAAATTTGTTTGGTTCGTGCATAGGCAGTTTACTCTCAGGAATCACGTTAGATGTGTCTAATACTCTAGTCACATATTGTGTCGTTGTTTTCTTTCACGGAAGCTGTATTCTGCTGATATTAGTATTTTTAAGAGAAAGATTCAAAGCCAATGACAGGGTGCAAGGCAAGCCAAAGAAGCAGTCCTTGTTTAAGCTATGCAATTTGAAAAACTGCATTGGCGTTTTAAGGAAACGAAAACAAAACAATAATGGAAGACAAATACTTTTATTTATGTTTTCTGTTTTATTTATCAACCAGATTTGTATAACTGGTGACCAGGACATCACTCTCTTGTTTGTGCAAAGATCTCCATTGAACTGGCCAAGTTCCTGGTTTGGATATTTGATGTTTGCTCAGAATTTTGTTATAGCGATTTCCCTACTATGTTTTCTTCCATTTTTGACTAGATGTTTGAAATCTTCTGATGCAACAATCTTGATATTAGGACTTTGTTGTAAAATCCAGAGATTTTCCTGGCTAGCGTTTGCTTCTGCTTCCTGGATGGTTTTTGTGTCCGTAGGAATTGGTGCATTTTCGGGATTAATTGTATCAGCGGCAAGATCACTTATGGGTAAATCTGTTTGTAAAAATGAAACTGGTAGATTATTCTCACTTATTGCTTCTGTTGAGTGTATAGCTAAAATCCTAAGTAGTGGAATTCTTGTAAATTTGTACACCTGGACAGTCATCTATTTCCAAGGAACCGCATACCTGTGTGAAGCTGCATTGTTTGTAATTATTCTGACATGTGCAGTTTTTATCTTTAATAAAATGAAAAATGTAGGGAAGGATTATATTGTGCAAAACGTTGACAATACTGTTTTTGTTATCGGCAAACCTACAGATGACGATCAGAATTGTAAATTGTAGAAACTTGAAAAGTTGAGGATCAGTTTTATGCATTTCTTACAGATTCTGTTTCATAGATTTTTATTCTTGCAAAGATATGATTTAGCCCGTTTTCTGCACTTCACATAATATCCCAATTATAAATAGACTACACTCATTTATACACCTTTCAGTTTCCATTTTTTACTTGCGTTGCCTAGCAACTTTGTATTTAGAACCATTTATGTAGTGCATGTAATTTAAATATTTCTGAATTAAATTTGTTCATATGATTTAAGTGCCAATACAAAATTAGATTTTAAAACTTACACAGATGGGTAAGATGCCAAGCTGCAAATTAAGGGATTATTTATATACATTCTTACGGATCCTGTATCAGGCTTCAAATATTTTAGATGTTTATTCTTGCAAAGATATGATTTAGGCCGTTTTCGGCACCACACGTAATATGCCCATGATTTATTTGTTGGAAAAAGACTACACTCATTCATACGTTGTAATATTTAATTTCCCTTTATAGTTTGTGTTGCCTATCAACTTTGCATTTTGGACCATTCAGGTACTGTAATACAAATATTTCAAAATTAAAGTTATTCATAGGATTAAAGTGACAATGCAGATTTAAATTTTATAACTAACAAAGATGGGAGAGATGCCAGGCAAATATGTGTTCACTGCGGTAACAGATCTATTTTTATACGTGAGAAATCAATACATTAATTACCACTGTTGACCTAAGATTGATTTATCTTTAATAGATTTGTAGCGCTTCGGCTTAATTTTTTTCGTCAATTAAAATTAAGTTAAAAAATTGTCATATTGGAAAAATTTTATATGCACTTCAAATCCATAAATGGTTTTTTTTTGTGGTATATGTTTTCCTTCTTACTAGTATCCGAGGCAATCGTTTCCAACTTCAATTACACGAAAGTTCCAATCTAGAAAGTCCCGTATTGTTGGGATCATAGCAACTTGATATCCGTGCGAAAAAGTAGCTGTATTATTCGATTGGTGAAGAATGTCTACCTCATATCATGTTTATTTGGAATACTGAATACAAAAATACATGAGTTACATGATGAATTGTAAATTTTGTAATGCTGTACACGTGTTTCAAGGACTAACAACCTATCAGCAGCATTAGAATAAAATAATATGGAAAGCCAAAAAGCAAAAAATATTCTTAAAGAAGTACTGACTTTAACGTATCATATCAAAATAGACAGCCAAATTTAGTACCAAAGAAACCCACCTGTGCAATACATGTAATAAAGTCTCAGTATTTTAAGGGGTTTGTATTCAAGTAAAAAAGAAAATTCTTTAATAACACGCAAGGTATAATATTCATGTCAAACAAGCCCTTCTGCTGTGAATACCCTTGAGGACATATGATCAAACAGACAGTGGCATCTACTAAATTACGTGATTTAAACTAAAACATCTGAGCGTTTCTGTAACTATAGTTAGTATTGGTCATGAAAAGGAAGGGGGCAGGCTATGATGGAAATTCCGTAAACCAACAAAATTTTTCCTTCCTGAATTTTATTATCTTTCGAAGCAACTATTTGGTATATATTAAATGGATATACATTACAAGTGTTGCTAACAAAGGTGGGGTTCTCTTGACTTTGAACTGTGACTTCAACGTCATGCATTACAAAAGCTGTGCTTTCGAGGTACTCTGTACAGATGGAATCAATAAAAAGACGAAGATATTTCTTTCATGCACATTTCAATGTAGTATCCTCTCTCTGCCTAAAGATTCACCAAATCTCTTCAAGTGGTTTAAGAGGAATTTGGCTTATCAGAAGTGTGCATATTTTGTTTCCTGGTTTTGGAAAATTAGTATATTCCTTCATGCACATCTCGATGTAGTATCCTCCCTCTGCCAAAAGTTTCACCAAATCTCTTCAAGTGGTTTAAGAGGAGTTTGGCTTATAAGAAGTGTTCACAGATGGAGAACCACACAGACGAGCAGGTACCTAGAGTGATTCCTATTTACACCCCCAGCTTCCTATGAGTATAAAATTACTTGAAAGTTATATTAAAGCTATACAGAGAACGATTTATTCAAAACGGAAAAAAAACAAAGCTTTCTATGAAAGAAATGGAATGATGTGATATGCTAATGATGGACAATGGGGGGAAATACAGCTTATAGAACTAGTTGCCACAAAGATGGTATAAGAACACTTCATGTTGCACCCTAAACATGGGCTCTCAACTCTTATTATCCTCTCACACAGTGACACACCAGTAGGTATTCTTGTTTCCCCACTCTTAACTTGCAGATGCTCCTGAAGGATGAGCATGATCTGCTCCAAGCGTGGCACCCGTCACACTGCAAGTGGAAAGTCGGTGTTAGTCAGTCCGGTAATAACTCTTGATCTACCAAAGATATCTGTTGTCATTTATGAAATAGATACATTGTAACGGTCTGTTAAATCGTGGTGACGACCGTAAATATTCTGTAGTGACAATTGCAACAGTAACTGAACATAACACAGATGTATAAGTTTTTGAGACAGTAATTTCGCTCTATTGACAAAATCGCTGTACAAACTACAAGCCCGGCAAATAGCGAATGAGTTGTGAAATGTACACGCCATATGCTGTAGATGTAGGAATATAACTGCTCAAAAACGAGGAAGTTCACTATTGGAAAGTCGAAATCAATACGCTTGTTGTAAAGTTTTGTTTTCAGACTCCAGAGTTGTCAATGTAGAGGTATAGGTCCAGGTATGATGATGGGAACAAGATAATAAACGGACCAACAAAAGAAGCCTCTAGTCTTGATGCGAGTCATAATATCATCACCCTATCAAATGCCAAGATAGCAGTAAAAATCAATCAAATACAAATGGCAAACTAGATGTGGAACAGCATGGACAAGAAGGTGTCTCCACAATTTAACACATAACTGGGATGACCAAGCCTTCATACTGGTCAAAACGACGCTTTGGACACATAATGGCAGAACTAAGAACTAGATATAGCAAATAGCGGTAATGACAAAATTACAGAACAGAGTTGTCAAGAGCCGAAGTCAATGAGTTAAAAAGACAAATCAGGTGGAAACCACCGGAAATATCGTCCACCGCTATGGTCCTGACATGGTACAGATATTTCAAAAGAAATTGTGGATTCAACCGTTTTTATGACATACCAAACCTCTCTGCCCAAGATGAACAAATACAGAATCTCGATTTGAAATGCCACAACTCGAAACTACGAACGCGGAAGTAAAGAAACAGCAAAACACTTCCTGCTTGTCTTTGTAGAATATTTCCGAGACATGAAAGAGATGCATAAACAAATGAAAGAGTATACATCTGTTTTTTACGCTGATATGCAGTTTTTCTTCACAAAGACAGAGAACAGCAAATCCGTGTACGATAACACCATGCAAATAGTAAGAGAGTATATCGACAAAACTGAAAAAAAGGTGCACAGCGCCATCTCCCACTTCCAACTGATCTTGACCCTACAAATTCTCAGAACTAAGCATCCAAGGAAACCTCCTTGAGAGAAAGCACTGCGAGAAAACACCCGGAGCGTGTTAGTATTGGCCATGAAAAGGAAGGGGGCAGGCCATGATGGAAATTCCGTAAACCAACAAAATCTTCCTTTCTGCATTTTATTATCTTTCGAAGCAACTATTTGGATAAAAGTGTTGCTAACAAAGGTGGGGTTCTCTTACCTTTGAGCTGTGACTTCAACGGAATGCATTACAAAAAATTGCGCTTTCGAGGTAATCTGTACAGAAGGAATCAATAAAAAGACGAAGTAAAATTATTTTGTTTCCTGGTTTTGGAAAATTAGTATATTTCTTTATGCACATCTCCTTGTAGTGTCCTTTGCCTAAGGTTTCACCAAAATCCTCCAAGTGGTTTAAGAGGAGTTTGGTGTATAAGAAGTGTCGACAGGCAGCAAGGTTGATGGTGAAGAAAGGATATGGAGTAAATGCACATGAGACAAAGTTTCTACAAATACTTGGTAAAAACAAGCAAAGGAACAATGCTTTTATTGTTGTTCTTCATCATGAAGTCACCATAAGGCCTTCAACAATGAGCTTTGCTCATACCTCACAATAAGTTCAAGACGGTGATGTCTATTTTCCCCCTAAGCTTCCTTAAAGTAGAAAAGCAGATAAAAACTGTATTAAAGCTAGTTATAGAACGATTCAGTCAAACGGCAAACCAAAGCTTTCCATGACAGAAAAGAATGTGATATGCCAATGATGGATAATGGGGGTCAATACTGTTGTAGCACATGTTGCCATAAAGATGGCATTGGAACACTGCATTGTACACCCTATCAATGGGCTCGCAATTCTAATTATCCTCTCAAACAGTAAAACAGCAGTAAAGTTGGTATCCTTGTGTCATCACTCTTACCTTCCAGTCAAAGAACTACTATGATACACTTTAATCTGATCATAAAAATCAAGGAAAACATAACAACAGTAGACAGAATATGCATCCATACGTCTATATCGTTGATCCCAGCCATAAAAATATAGCAGGAAACGAGATATCAGACGAGCTAACAAATCAGGCCACAAATGAAGCCTCTAGCCTTGATGTGAGTCATAATATCATCATCCTATCAGATGCCAAGATAGCAGTAAGACAATCAGTCAAAGACAAATGTCAAGCTAGATGTGAATCTGCAGGAAAGCATCTCAACAATTTAACACCAACATTTTGATGCCCAAGAATGCTAGACTAGGTAAAATGACGTCTCGGATACATAATGACAGAATATTAAAAACAGGATACAGCAAACTGAACAAGTATAGACACTAGACAACAGGATACAGCAAACTGAACAAGTACAGACACTAGATAACAGGATAAAGCAAACTGAACAAGTACAGACATTAGATAACAGGATACAACAAACTGAACAAGTACAGACACTAGTGAACAGGATACAGCAAACTGAACAAGTACAGACACTAGATAACAGGATACAGTAAACTGAACAAGTACAGAAACTAAATAACAGGATACAGCAAACTGAACAAGTACAGACGCTAGATAGGAAATGAAACAACTCCAAACTACGAATGGGAAAGTTAATAAACAGTAGAACATTTCCTGCTTGTCTTTGTAAAATATGACCAAGAACGGAAAGAGATGTATACACAAATGTGCCTTTTACACACATATACAGTCTTTCTTTACAAACACAGAGAACAACAAATCCATTAACGATGATACTATGCGGATAGTGGAAGAGTATATTGGCAAAACAGGAATATGTTGAACAGTTCCGTCTCCAAATTTCAACTGATCTTGACCTTACACATGCGGGGAACAAATCATTTAAAGAAACTTCCTAGAGAAAAAAAGTACTATAAAAAGACCCCCGGAGAACATTCGTGTCCGTTTGGACTATAGCCTCGGGATCAAGAAATATTTAAAGAAAATCCAATTTTTATCCAGAAAATCATATTGCATAATCTTCGCCAAATAAGTAATTAAAAAATGTCCGCTTTTGGTCGCAAAATGTAATCTTCTTTCTTTTTGGTAGTGTCATTTTCATATTTAAGTATTGAATTGGGACCTTAAGCCATTAGTTATTCGTAATTTATAGTACTTACCGCAAAGTAATAATCCGAAAATTACAAAGAACTCATATCAATGTACCTTACTGAAAGAATGAATAATATAATGTTCAACGAATAGATATCGAAAAAATATTTATCTATATCTGCAACCAATTTAAAGTATGCATTCGGTGCATGTATTTCATTGAAAGATAAACAAACAGATTCAAAAATTTGTTCACACTGTATTCAATACCATTCATACAATGTGTCTTTACTTTAAAGTTATAATAAAGATATCACAAAAGAGTTGTGAAAGAGTTATCGATTTAACTACACAAAGTAAAAATAAGCAATATACAAACCAAGCAGTGTTGCTTTTTATGGTGACCGAAAGCGTCATCTTTTTGGGTGTATTAATCGCGGAATTAAGAATACAAAATACAGAATTCAGCTATGTTCTGTGACTTAGTTGGGACGGTGAAACATAGAGTTTACTAAAAACTCAACATTTTGGTGCTTTTGAAATATTGCTAAAAAGAAAAGTTGACTATTGAAAAAGTGTAGTCATTGCGTTTGTCATACAGACTAGTTTGTAGTGCATCCCTGTTGTCAATTTCAATTTCAAGATGAAGGTCGAGGAACGAGGCCGATGTGGAAGTATCTGTAGTATCCTGAATTTCGAGCTCTTTTTGGGTAGAAAAGATGAAGAAATAACAAAATACCGAAGTTACTGTTAATTTATTTTCTGAATGTGCACATTTCGACAACTTATGTCTCATCAGTGCAGATCAAACCAAAACATTTGGAAGTCCAGTAACCGAAAACGTTTAAAGCTAATAGAGAACAAATAACCAAAATTATCTACATGTAAATAGATCACTTCTTCCTCTGTGTCTTTTTTCTGTGATTCGGTGTTGTATTTCACAAAGTATACTTGTTCTCTGCCTATTACAATTTTCTTATATTTTCGTTGGCCGTTGTAACGGGAGAAACGTCTAAAGAATAATATCTTTCAGTCGAGATTTCAGTTGTTCATGAGGAATGGTAGTATGAAGTATGGAGAAGTCAAAAGTCTTTATGGTGTAACAGTTTGAAAATGATCTAGATTTTAGGGTGTCAAGGAGATCTTTAGAATTTTTTAATATCCACATTTCATTAACACCACTTATTGAAAAGCTAGTAACAAAGTATTTTTATAGGCCTCTTTAGGTAAACAGCTTTAAAATAGGTTTTGTTGAGCATTTTGCAGAGCCAGTAATATAGTGGCAGCAAGCATTTTAAAAGTATTTCTACAGCAAGGCAAGTTGTATTCCAGCATAAATAAATAAGAATGAAAGGATATAGAGTAAATGTTCATTAGAAAAGGTCTTTTAAAGGCAAGTATTGGAATAACGCTTTTCTGGTGTTTTACATATTGATGTCACTATGAGGCCTTCAAACATGAGCTCTGCTCATATCTCATAACAAGTTCAAGACTGCCCTTATCACCGGTTTGAACGAAATTCATAGCTAGATGTTAAACAACGCAACATTCATGTATCTTTCGTTATGTTCGTGGATGCGGGATTATTATCTAACATAAAAATAACTGGAAATCAAAGTGTTTTTGCAATCGCTGTCACCCTTCAAACAGCCTTGCAAAAGACAATCGCAACATAAAAACATCCACAGGGTACTCATCAAGTCAATAAGAAGAAAGCTTGCAATAATAATATCATAAGATTTTGGCACCATAAACAGATGGTAAACCTTTAAAAAAATCTCTACAAAGGAAAGGAAACTCCGAATTGATCTGTAATTTAAAGTGGTAGATTCAGTCCAATATCCAGTGGTATTTAAACAAAAGAATTTGAGCTCTCGTTTAGAAAAGATAAAAAGTTGATTACATTGTTTAGGTCTGTTGTTAGGTGCTTTCAAAGTTACTTATAATGTAAAATATTCTACTTTTTCATGTGCATATGACAGACTTCTATATAATACAAATGACAAAAAGTTTTTGATTGAATGTACTTTGCATATTTTAGAAGAAAAATGATATTTTTGATAATTTTCCTCTTATAGAGACTTGTGGATCGTACCGTTTCTTATGCCTGACATTGACCAGGAAAAATATGCTTTTTCTTTAAATAATCATCTTTTCATGTGCCGATTTTCGACAGGGTACATGTAGCGGTTCGGATACAATAAATTAAAAAAAGACGATATTTCGCTGTTTTACTTTCCATTTTTGTTTACAAAATCAATTACTACTCACTCATACACGTGGTTTCTTTAAATGAAGACACGCCTCTTTTTCCTGATCGATACGTAGACTTGACCATTGTGCCAATGAAATCTTGTGATGATGATAACGGGTATAAAAAGTAAATGGCGCTGTTTCAAGACAACATAATTTTCTTAGCAACAACGAAAGCCCTTTTGGATGACATCGTTTCTTACGCAGTAATCGTCACTAAAGTGGTCTAAAATGATGTATGTTAAAATATCTATATGTACATAAAATTTTGTCAGGGTACATGCATTTTAACACCCGATAGCAATTGATTTTGACCAGTCTGTCAATTGAATATTTTTTTCACGACAGTTAATTATTTCAGAAATTCTCGTATCAATCATTCTTATGGACAAGTTTAATCATTTTTTCCTACAGAGCAAAGGTCTGGTAATTGAATGACGTTTGAACTAAATATTGTATACGTCTGTTTCTTTTTTTAATCTTAACATTTTGTCGGTTGTTTACTTTCGTCGCCATGCTCTTATTTTGATCAGAAAATCTTATAATCACAGAAGAGTTTTTCTAGAAGGGAGATAATTTTATACCACTAGATTTCCCGCTGGATTATATCACATACGGTATTGTATTGTCACAATTAGTGTATAGTCATGTCAAACATGGAGACATTCCGAACGCACCGTGTGTATTTCAAATAATTGCTTTCGTTTCCCTATTCCACCTTTCACTCAGAAAAATCGTAGTTAGAACGTATATGAATGTCCAGATATTGTTTGGAACTTAGAACCTAGTTCAACAACAGTGTAAGTTTTATAATTATACTTTCATATATTTGGATGAAGATTAATCTGTTTAACGTTACTACACAACAGTTTATTGTGAATATCACCTCTAGACGTTAATTACATAATTTGCTATAAATATCGATTTTTACGGAATGTTCATCTCACACAGAAACGTACAACTGTTGATTATAATTATATTTACAACTTTCAACAAAGTATTTAAAGTTTTTATGTATTATTTCCGTCTACCAGAGGAAGATAAAACAACCGATATTCAGTTGCATAATTCGTATAAATATAGCATGTACGGCAAGCAATTAGTGACATTTAAATACATCCAGATATAATTATGGAACACATATTCCGTTTGTTACAGCAATTCAACTGTATTCTTCCGTGACTATACCGGAACTCCATGTATAATATTATACACAGACACACGTCATATTTGTGTTTATTTATGCAAATTATTGTGTATTTAAATATGTTGATATTCTACTCATAATTACGGTAGCCTAAGATGACTATAAATTCTCATTATTTTGGACACAGAACTTATGATTGTTAATTATTGTATTTTTCAGGTTTTTACCAATTTGTTCACCGGCTAATTAAAATAGTACATCCACACTTGGGTTATATTTTGAATTGGGCCACCGAACTAGGTTATACTCGCTGAGTCCGGCTCAGTACAGGTATTGTATATTTAAATTTACAGGTGGTTAAATGTGTGGGAAAATACTAAATTAAAGAAATTTCATAAGTCAAATTCTCGTTTTTTTTAATGAATTTTGAGTCATAGACTGGCATGCCAAAAAAAATAGATGTTTATCTTCAAGGTTTTAAAGAAAAAAAAATCAGAAAACAAGTCCTCTAACGGACTGACTGGCATTATAATGATGCAAAGACGGATACCTTCGTGACTTATTTAAAATATTTAATGTTGAAAATCGATTATTTTGGAGTAAAACCTATTATTTATGTTTTTCATGGAAATTTTTTAATGTTTTTAATATTAAAAGTACTTGGGTAATTTAAGTAATATGTTTTGCTTAGTACTGCTGATTGTTTTGCTTTTGCATGGGTTTATCGTAAAAAGAAACTAACCATATGCAATAAATCTTAACAACATGCAATCGATAAATTCCATAACATTGTTCGTAATAAAATGGTTGTGAAATATTAATTGATTTTTCATTCATTGTCTGACAAATTATTCTTTCGGCGATGTTCTAATCAAAGCTAAGAGGAAATTATGGGGTCCATGTTTAAGTTTGAATACAATTTGAAAAACTTGCGTTAATGTATTGGCGGCAAATTACGTTACGTTGTATTTATTTCGGTTTTACACCGCCGATTCTGTTAATGCATAAATTCATCAGGCTGTAGAATATCTCAAAGCTTTGTTTATGACTGGACTTTCTCCTGATATATTAATTCAGTTTTCCAATTCAATGTTGACAAAGAGTAATAATCTCTTCAGGATCAAGACGATATAGTTCACCCATGACTACATGGACTAAAGGCAGAGGCATACAACGCTGTTTATGTACACACATATATATATATATATATATATACAGTCGATTGTCTACATAATATTCGGACAGTTACATACATGTGCGAGTAAATGTAAGAAAGTTTTTTGATAAAGGGCAGGATTATGACAGGTTTTAAGTAATCCATGTCAAAAAATCCATCAATATACAATCACATCGTCTGTATATATGAAAAAGAAAGGAAATGGGGTAAATGTCAAGGAGACAACATCCCATATCCAGGTTAAAACGACCCAAAACAAAGCATATAGGGGTCACTGTACGGTCTTCAACACAGTGAGGAACCTCACACCATATAGTAAGTTATAAATGGCCTCAAAAAGGTAAAAAAGGTGAATAAATCAATGGAAAAAAAGGATAGTTTATCTTACCAGATGGCAAATTTTGCTTCCTGAGAATTTCATAAAACAGCAACGCATTTGAAAGTTTCATTTTTTTATTCTCATAGCGCATAAATATAGGACTATTTGCTAAACTCATCATTTCTTTTAAAATTACTGCCCCAAGTCAGGACCACTGCGGTTAAAAGTTTTTCGGTGGTTATGCAACTACAGTGTCTTTTTGCTTGTTGGATTTTGCCTTCGGACAAAACTGTTTTGTAATTTTGTTATAAACAATGAGTCAAAAGCGAAGTTATATTTATAGGTCTTATATTTATTCATCGCAATTCTTGACACAAAAAACTTGTTTATATCATAAACCCCTCACTATAAATTGTTAAAAAAAGTGATTAAAAAAATCAAAACATGCCTGAATACGTATCAGATTCTGAATTCACCCTCGACGAACATCACCCGAGTTTAAGATCGAATATGGTATTTTTGTATACCTAACAGGGGGATACTCTTGAGGATCAATCCACTACCATCGTTGAGCCGACTTCCACTCTTCAAGTACAATCCATCACCGTAAGTATTGGGCAAAGTACTTGGGCTGAGATGCAGACCACGACCCTGGGGTTTCACGCAGCATACTGTCCCACCCTTCTTGAGATATAATCCAGATCCCACGGCTTTTTGAATGGCTGCACTACCCAAACCGCTGAAGGCACCCACACCCAAAGCAGGCAGCACGGTTTTGGCTAGCACAGGTAGCGCAGCAGAGGCGAGACCTGCAAGCATGGGGAGAAATCCACCTTCCTTTACGTTATACCTCACCTGCTTCGGGCTCATCTCCAAGACCATACCACCCTTACCGCTCTGCAAGAGCTTGGTGATGCGCTCGATCTGCCGTTTAGTGAGGAACGTCTTTTGCCCACCAGATAGGTTATCATGCATCAATCGGACGCTCACAGGGCAACCTTTCTTTGCTGCACGCTGAATCTTCTCTACCTGACCCTTCGTCAAGTTGAGACCATACTCTTGATAATCCATTTATTTATACCTCACGCAGATGAAAGCGAATGGTGAGATGCTCTCCTCGCATATCGATGGGGCGACCGTCTTGATCGGTCAGGTAGGTTTGCATCTGATTAATGGTCTTCAACTTCAAGGTCACGGGTAAGTAGATCAGATTCTTAGGGGTCTGGATGATCTTCATGCCTGGATCGACCCCGGGAAAGAAACTATAGATGGTGGACTGCTGGGTGCCGTTGACGTAGTTGCCTTGGATGATATCACTATTTACGAGGATGCTATTGATGCTGATGATATCGACGATATGCTCACCCTCTACGTATCCATTCGTACGTCGGTCATAGGTATACGTTCGGGCATCGAATCCAAGCACCGTATTCAGGCTATTGGGCACATCGAAATCCACTTGGGAGCTTCTAGCGAGGGTGAGCGTTGCTCTCAGAGTCGCGCGATTGGCATCGAGAAGGATCTTAGCCTTGTGTTTACTGAGGTTCATTTGGTGATGGATCTCGTCGTTGATATAGTCGATGCCGTAGGAGCCAGTGCTCAGGGTGATGGGAAACCAGTGGGCACCTTCGTCTGGTGAGTAGCGGAAGGAATTATTTCCAGCATGGATATTGGGGATGGAGTAGTAGGTCTCCAGATTCACGAGGGCCATCTCGTAAGATTTCTCCTCGCGCAGTCGGAGGGGTGGGTTGAAGCGGGTCAGGATCTGGCTATCATCACCAGAGACGATGAAGGAGAACCCATGCTTAGGTTCGGTATTGGTGGCGATTTTTCGCAAAAGTGAATCGTGCATTTATTTACAGGTGGCGACGTAGAAAGCGGATACCAGTCTCTGCTTCCAATCTTCCAGGCCGTCGTAGTGCTTTTGAAGGTTTTTGGCTTTCACCAGGATGGCGAAGACTTCGGCGGGTCGGATGGCAAACAGTAGCTGAATATGAATTTTGTCCATTTATTTACTGCAGAGCTCGGCTTTAGAAGACGACGCTCATCTTCTGACCATCGGATTCGAATTGGAGGATGCGATCGGAGATGACCAAAGCGTAGGCTTGGGTATTGGCAGCGACGTTCTGATCGAATCTTACCTTGATATAGACGTCAATCGTTGAATTCTTGAGGCGCTCGCTCTGCTTGGACACGTTGTATACGAAGAGGGGATGGAGATCCGTAAAGTCGGCTGGGGTGATGCCTGGATTGCTCACCAAATGATCCATGTTGAAGAATTTCCCACGGAAATCGGCAGCCTCCTTATACAGCCTGGAGACCTTCTGATTCGTGAAGGAGGCACGATGACCCACAGCGGGATATCTCTGAGAATTCAAGGTGACCCAGATATCATTCACACGACAATGATCAAAGATGGCGGGGTTGGCTTCTTGATCGTTACTCTTATCGGCCTGGAAGGCAACGATCACCCATCGGGGTCTTTCGGGGCTGCTTCGGGTGGAAAGGCGCCAGTTGAATTCACGACTTTCGGGGACACCGATCGAATCGCACTGCCTCATGCGGAATCCAATATCTAGCTTCACTTTGCTCTCGATGGTCTTATAGAGCTTCATCTTCTGCTCGTCGGAAGGCATCACGTGGGGTATGAACCATGAGAGATTGCTAATGACGATCTTACCAGGGTCGTTGATATTGGCAGCATCCCGGAAGATGGCGTCATTATCCGAGGCGCGGACGAGAGTGAGCTCATGCTTGAATCCGTAGACCAGCTTTTCATAGTCCTGGGCAAAGCCGAAGATATGCTTCAAGGGGATGGTGAAGGAGAAGGTTCCCTTATTGGCAGGCTTAGCGATGACGTAGGCCTTGCGCGCTGCAAATCCTAGATTCTCGGCAGCAGCCTCTGCAGAGGTATCCTTCACCCATAACTGGTTGAGGCCCTGGGACTTGGAGAAATCGTCTGGATACGTGAGTAGGCCCATCATGGTGGTGGCGTCCCCCGGATCGTTCAAATGCTGGATCGTCTGCCCGGAAAGCTTGAAGCTGATGGATTTGAAGAGGAACATCATCGCATTATTGATGAGGGAGATGAGATTGGCATCGGCATAGGCCGACCCATCATTCTTCTGGAGCCTCCCTTCAAGCAAGAGGTAGCTCTCGCAGGGATGGAGGAAAAGATCCTGCGACTCGATGCTGAGGCGGATTTCGGTACCGGACCTATTCAGCTGCGTCCCGGTGATGGGATGGTATTCGAAAAATTCATTCTCCTGGACGCTTTCGTCGAAAGTCAGTCCTTCGGTGATAGTAAAGCATATCAGCCATCATATATATTTATTTATAGCGCTGGACGAGGTCGTGGATGGTTGCGATACCACCACCCGAGATGAGATTATTGAGGTGGGCCTGCTGCTGAGGGGTCCTCTTGGTCTTGGTGGCAGGAGCTGGTGGCCTCTTGGGCTTCTTGCGAGTCACTCGATGAACGACATGGTCTACGGCCTTCGTCGCTCCTTTCTCCAATCCCTTGATGGCTGCATTGGAAGCGGCGCTCACAGCCTTGCTTCTCAACGTCTTCGCGTCTGAAGAGGTGAATACTCGCCCGGCCAGACTGGCGATGGTATCGAATAATCCTCGCCCACCAACTGCATATCTCCGGCGATATCCGTGATTCACTACTAAAGGCATTTATTTAGAGGAGCTTTCGATGCAACGTCTCATACTCCTTCCTGCTGATATGCTTGGCTTCCCTCATAGCGTCGAGGATGGCCACGATTTCATTGCGCACCCCATTATTCCCAGCCTTATAGGCAGCAGCGCAAAGATCGAGTCGACCCAGCAACTGGTCGAAGCATTTGGGAAGAAAGACGGTCTGGACTCCACTCCGATACTTATCTTGCTTATAGAGGTATGAGACGATCTCCTTCCACTTCTTGCTTTTGCTAGCCTTGGGGGTCTGTGAGACTGCAGAATTACCTTGATACATGGCATTCGATGCTCGTAGGATATCACCATAGGTATTCAGGTCGTCCGCCTCGAAATCTTCGGGATGCTTCATGACCATGAGCTCCCATAGACCGGGGGTACCCCTATAGCGCTCGTCATCGATGATGATATCGTCTCCATCGAAAGTGACGGGGCGACTCCCAGTCATGATGGCGCCATCTTCCACTCGCAATCCAAAGGTATGATCGGCTTTGGGAGTCATACTGAGCTGAAGGTAATGGGTGGATCTCGGACCGAGATGGATAATGGGTCGTCATCGCCTTTGGTAGCGATAGGAGGAAGGGCAGGCATGGGGGCGGGTAGGGTGAGATCATCGATCTTTTTGGTGATCTGGGAAGCGGTCTCCTTTTGCGTCTCGACGACAGGCTTGAAGATCTTGGAAAGATCGCGACTGAGTCCGATCTTATCCAGGCGATGCTGCATATCATTAACCTGAATACTACGCTTGGTCTCCTGCAGGTCCCTAGCAAGCGCCTCACGCTGCTTAGGATCGGTAATCTTGATGAACGTCATTTTATTTATAGCATCGCGAACGCCCCTAGGCGATGGATTCAACGCTATGGGGCGATGGATTCAACGCTATGGGGCGATGGATCGAACGCTATGGGGCGTTGGAAGGCGATGGATTCAACGCTATAGGGCGATGGATCGAACGCTATAGGGCGTTGGGAGGCGATGGATTCAACGCTATGGGGCGATGGATCAAACGCTATAGGGCGTAGGGAGGCGATGGATTCAATGCTATTGGGCGATGGATCGAACGCTATGGGGCGATGGAGCATTTGGGGGAGCAGAAGACTTCCATCCTATGCGCGATTTTATGATCGTACTCCCTTACCATCCGGACTTTTACGTCCGACCAAAGGGTGGTGAATTTAGGCATGGGAATAATCCCTTGGCAGATACGGTCCAAAGCCTTACCGCAAGCGATCGGAGATCCACACCGGCAGCACGCCGTAGGAAATAGCCTCGAATGCCTCTTGTATTTATCGCTTGGCAATATGGAAGGGTATGTCAATTGATGACCTCGAACCGTCTTGATAGGGCACTGGGGTCCGAGCGACGGTCGTCGGCGGGGATGGAAATTATAGGACCTTCCCTTGAAATCCAGGTCATTGATGCGATGAGCATACCTTTCGGCACCGCATCTGCTGCAGTCATATCCCAGGATCTCATCGTTAATAAGCACTCTCTCCCGGCGGTGCTTGTAACCAGGGGGTGGTCGTGAGGGCTTGGGGGCATTCTCCCGATCCAAGTCCCTCTGATTTTCGAGGAAAAATTCCTGAATCATTCTTTATCTTATACTCAATAGAACTCATCCAGATTGCATCGATACTTTCAACTCGTCTTGGGGCTCGTGAGATCGATGGTCATGAATCCGTGAGGCTTGCCCCAAGAGCGATTGCATAGGGTATCGAACTGAGCTGGGGTGAGATCGCTGCAATGGTCCAGACGAATATAATCGCGATTCTTAGCATCCTGCTCGAAGAGTAAGATGAAGTTGGCATTCTCCCTGATCGATTGCCGAGGGAGCTTGAAGTAATTTTGGCAGAGGTAGAAGCAATCGACGTTATTATGGCGCCCACGCACGTAGAAATCTTCCCACTTGCTCTGCTTGCTGAGCATCAAGTCGTCAAAGACCATGAGATTCTTGCGAGAGGGGTCGAGGTCGCGTGGGTTGAGTACGTCGGTCACCTGCTCGAAGAAGAAGGGCTCGATACCACATGGTTTGGTCGGGGGCTTCATCACGTCCACCACGTCGATCAAGGAGTGCGGATAGCGATCCTTGATGGAAAGAAGCTCGCGGATATCGTCTTTCGAAAATCCTTTCCCCAGCGCTCGCTGCAGCAGCTGATAAATGGGCTGATGGAGCGATTTTCCGAAGACGTAGAGTCGATCGTAGTCGAGCCATCAATCGCGCAAGAGGAGGTTATTCAGCAGCGTCATATTGCCACAGTCCGATTTTCCGATGATCAGACCTCGGATGGATCGCTGCGGGAGGAGAAAGTGATTATGCCTACCGGCGGTAGGCTCATCGTAGGTAAGGTTTTCAACGTCCATTTATCTATATAAAATGAAAATGTTCTGCTTGAAATGCAAGAAGAAGACGGAGACGAAAGGCTTGAGCGAGGTGGTGGCAAGCAATGGGAGGCTTCGGAAGGTTGGAACTAGCGTCGTCTGTGGCTCTCAGAAATCCCAATTTATCGCTGCGTCAGGCGCCGGGCTCTGCAATAAGATGCTCAATCGCATGCCTGTGGAGATGCATTTATCAGGGTATGATTTCACCGGACCGGGCACCAAGCTTCATAAGCGTCTGAAGGCAAATGGCACCCCCAAACCTTGGTCGATGCCCATCAATCGCGTGGATAAGGCCTCCTATCATCACGATCTCTGCTATGCTCAGCATCAGGATACGGTCGCCCGCAATTCCATCTGCAATAAGACCATGCTCAAGGAGCTGGACGACATTCAGCAGCCCACGCCTCGCGAGCGCATGGAACGAAGTATCGTCAGACCCATCATTGGCACCAAGGCTCGATTTGGGCTGGGCGTGAAGAAAAAAAAAGTACGCTGGTCGAATGATCTAGCCGAAGAGCTGCATAAGCCAGTCAGACGCAAATTCGAGAAAAGGCGCGTGGTGGTAGGTGGGGTGGATGAGACCTGGGCAGCTGATCTCGTGGATATGAGCGCTTTCTCCCGGAATAATCGAGGCTTCAAATACCTCTTGAGCATCATCGACGTCTTCTCCAAGTATGGCTGGTTGGTGCCACTCAAAGATAAGAAAGGTGCGACTGTGCGAGATGCCTTCCGGATCGTCTTCAAGGATCGCAAGCCCGAGAGGCTATGGACGGATAAGGGCACGGAATTTTATAATCGTGAGATGAGGGATCTGCTGCAGAAGCATGGGATTGATCTCTACTCTACGGAGAATGAGGAGAAATCGAGCGGGGTGGAGCGTTGGAATCGTACCATGAAGGAGAAGATGTTCAAGTACTTCTCGGCCAATAGCACGCGCACCTACCTTCCCATCTTTGAGGATCTCATCCGCCAGTATAATACCACCAAGCATCGATCCATCAAGATGACTCCAACCGATGCCAGCAAGAAAGAGCACGAGGCTAAGGTCTTTTGGAATCTTTACGGAGATCTCCCACCCATGAAGCCTCATCGATTCGACGTTGGCGATAAAGTCCGGATCATCAAGAAGAAGCGCACTTTCGAGAAGGGATATACTCCGCGCTGGACTGAGGAAGTCTTCACCATCTTTCAGACCCTAGCGAC